>PVKE010023420.1:0-24656 GCA_004027555.1 Craseonycteris thonglongyai
CTGTGTTCACGTTGATGTGTGGCAGTGTCTTGAGGAGTGGCATTCGTTATTGTTGTTGTGTGTTGTTGTGTGTTGTCACAAGAATGTCAGAGCTTGAATTAGAGCAATGAACAAACATTGAATTTCTTGTTAAACTTGGCAAGAGTGGAAGTGAAATCAGGGACATGTTAGTTCAAGTTTATGGGGATAATGCCATGAAGAAAATGGATGAAATGTTTTTCTGAGGGGAGAGAAAGCTGCACTGATGAAGAGAGGTCAGGGCGGCCAGTAACTAGCAGAACTGATGAAAACATTGCAAAATTTCATTGAATTGTGTGTCAAAATCATTGACTGACTGTGAGAAGCATAGTGGACCAACTAAACATTGGTAAGAGAAACAGTGAGGAAAATCCTCACTGAAAATATTGACATGAGAAAGGTGTGTGCAAAAATGGTCCCAAAGGAGCTCACCCATGAACAAAAAGCAAAGGAGAGTCGAAGTTTGCCAAGACCTTTTGGAGAGGCAGGACGATGTTTTGGGCCGTGTTATCACTGGTGATGAAACATGAGTGTACCAATACGACCCTGAAACAAAGCATCCAAGTGCACAATGGAAGTCAGCCAATTCTCCATGACCAAAATAATTTGTCAGTCTAAATCAAGAGTCAAAATGATGTTGCTAAACTTTTTTGATATGAGAGGGATTGTTCATTATGAATTTGTACCAACTGGACAAACTGTCAACCAACTTGACTATTTGGAAGTGCTGAGAAGGCAGCATGAAAAAGTTAGATGAAAACGATCTGAACTTTTCACCAACAATTCATGGCTCGTACATCACAACAATGCATCAGCTCACACAGCACTCACTGTCTGTGAGGGAGTTTTTAGCTAGTAAACAAATCACTGTATTGGAACCCCCTCCCTACTCATCTGATCTGGCCCCCATTGACTTTTTTCTTTACCTGGAGATAAAGGAAATATTGAAAGAAAGACATTTTGATGATATTTAGGACATTCAGGGTAATAAGGTGATGACTCTGATGGCCATTCCAGAAAGAGTTCCAGAGTTGCTTTGAAGAGTGAACTAGGTGCTGACGTCACTGCATAACTTCCCCAAAAAGAGTACTTTTAAGTGACCAGTGTGCTAGTCAGCAATGAGGTATGTGGCACTTTTTCTAGGATGAGTTCGCAAACTTAATTGTCAAACCTGTGTGTGAAGGCCCTCGTAGCCTGCCAGGTGTCTTCGTGGGTTAGAGAAGGGCGCCCCCTCTGGCAGACTAGAGCATAGTGCTGACTGGAAAATGGAGTTCACAGGTAGTCAGCAACCTCAAGTCCAACATACCCCATTCCTGGAGCAGGTTGATCAGAGCGGGAGCCTCCAAGCCAGTCTCAAAGGCAGCTGGGAGGGTCATTGGGCAATCTGTTTAGGTGCAGAATCTTCTGGGCCGAGGGCAGGAGACACACTACTTACTCTCTTTTCCCGTGTACGATGTAAGCCATGTTCCTCTATGTGAACGCAGGCTGCTTAAGGAGAGGGACTCCCACTAACTTGTCTTTATAGTCCTCACTGTGCCCTCTACCTCCTAGCATATGGGGGGTGCATCATAAATGCTTGCCTTGCAGGACACAAGCATGAGGGGACATTGGGATGAGGCCAGGAAGGGGAGGAAAAATGGTCTAGGAAGCCCCTGCCTGTCCATTGCAGCCTCTAAGCGGCAGGGGTGACACCAGGTCAGGTTCATTCTCAAGTCCACAGCACCTGCTAATGGGCCAAATGCATTGTAGCAGAGTTTCTGTCCCATCTAGTGTGCCTTTGCATTCTGACGACCCATACGCCAGGGTCACTGCATAATACAGTGGTTGAATGTTCCCAGCGTTCCGAGACCAGCTTTGCTTAATGCTTTCTCCCAGCCATACTTAGTCTCCTCATTAGAAAAGTTGTTTAAACTTTTAGAAAACGGTGATATCAATAGTAACTTTCTCACAGGGTTAATATAAGGATGAAATGCTATAATGCAAAACATAGTACTTAGCACAAGGTCCGGTAAGCTCTTGATAGATATTTTTGTTTTCATTCATAATTAATGTGCATGGAGGATCTGGGCACTGCACGTAGAGAAGGCGGACTAGCTTTGAATTCCCCTCTTCTGGGGACTCCTCAGAGTGAGTTGTGGACAGAGCCAGGTTATCCCCATTGCTCACTGAGGACAGGGCAGCTTTGGGCTAGTGTCCTGTACTGGTTACTTTGTTACTATGCAACCTAGAGAGTTTTGCTGCCACCAGCTTTGCTCCAACGCGGTGCTTTCCTGTATTCCCGGATGAAAGTCAACAAACAGGCATGGAGAGGCCTTTTTTTTTCCTTACAAAAATATTTAAATAATTTTCCCGTAATTTAATAGAACGATGTTAACTTCAATTGTCATCGTTTTCGGTAATGCTGCAAAGCTGCCGGTGAACTTTTCTCAACACATTAGTCGCTTGGGTGGTTAATTATGAGCCATTAATTTGGGTGAGTCTTTCTGCAAAGCGATGGCTCCATAGAGCCATTTACCTTTTTATTCATGCTTTCCACCACTGACCTATTTTTCTTTACAACAAACCCAATATTAAATATGCAGTGGCTTTATTTATTTATTTTTACAAAGAAACCCTGACCTGTGAAAGCTCCTTTCTTTTCATCCTGGTTTCAGAACAATTCATGCATGTGCTTTAGAAGTGATGCAAATGAGCTTCCCTTGTTTTTAGGGGATTGCTCTGGAATTGATTTTGGGATTCTGTATTAATTACCAGGACCCAGGCATAGGTGCTGTCACATAATGGATATATGTAGCCAGAATGACAAGGCAGCTGCTTATGCACAAGGAGCCTTAGAACAAGGAGTGTTTACTTTGATGTTTAATTTCAGCAGACTTCTTTAGTTTGTTCAACTTAATCAAAAGCAATCAAAATACACTGGGGTGCATTACACCAAATTAATTTCACACCAATGGCAACATCATGTCATTCAAATGCGAGTGTTGAATTGACACTTCTGAATGAACCACTCAGATCGAAGAAAGGGGAAGGTTTTGAGTGTTGAACATTTGTCCAGGGTTTGAATTAGGATCTGGGTGAGGATGGGGCAGGATTTCACAGGGAACTAAACTTTTGGGAAAGTTGGAAGGCCTTGGAATAACCTTCCTTTTGGGATTTAAGGCAAAGGCAAACTCACTCTGTGCCTTGGGGAGAGTCACTTAAACCCAGCTTCTCTCGGCCTGTTTGCTGATCTATTCAACAACCTAGTTCTTGCCTTGCTACTACTGTATTATTAGTATGCAGTGCCAAGTTCTGTGAGTACTCTTAGTCCCCTTAAGCCCAATGATGGTCCTGGTGCTACCATTGAACACACAGGGACTGGTGGGGTTCTGCGACATCTGGGGCCCAGGCACCCTGACTCCAGTTTACCATGCTAGGGGTGCTGTGTTGAATTCAGCAGACTTCTTTGGTTTGACAACTTAATCAGGAGCAATCAGAACATGCCTATGAACATATAGAGCATTAATTTCAAGCCAATGCAGAAGATTATATTCCCCTACCATGGAGAATCAACTGAGAAGATGGATGTGGAAATATTTTGTAAACGTTGACTGCCATGCAAATGAGCAGTGTTAACAGTGAGAGGCAAGTCTAGCAGAGGCTGGTCCATCAGAAAAGACATGCAACTCCTCCCGCTCAGGACTCATTGTGGAAGGACAGGTTTTATTTGTGGTTCGGTGGGGCCCATTGAGTCACTCAAACATTGATTCATGAAACACATTTTCTGAGTTTAGTTACCAATATCAAATAGAGAAGAGGGATACAGAGTTTGGTAAGATGTTATCTGGACCTCTGGGAGCCCAGGATGTATTGACAGAGACAAACAAAATGTTCTTGGCAATCCAAGAATACATGGAATGGGACTCAATGGTGGCACTGTTTTAAGAATGGGAACTATTATAAATCTGTCCCATTTACCAATGTATCCCCAGCAGTGGACACACAAGCTGGCCTCACAAAATATTTGATAAATTGGGTTGAATGAATGATGAATGGGTCCTGACTATCAGGGTGAGCATCCAGAGAGGACGACAGTTCATTAAGCCTTGTAGAGATTGACTTGGTAATTAGGTGGGGAGGTCCTGAAGGACACCCCAAGCTGAAGGAACAGTGTGAGATGTTAGAGTGGCGAGACTAGTTGGGTATGGCTGAGACACAGGGTGTGAAGATCACAGTGTAGACGAGCGAGGAAGGTTGACTGTAGTCAGCGGGGGCCGGGCTTTGCTTCTCATGGCACAAAGGGTGGGATTTATTCTGCATGTCTTGGAGGGGGGGCGTGGCCTAGCCCTGTGAGAGACAGTCTGTGGGAGGTACTTTGACGCCCACCTGTGTGGCTTCCTGGAGCATCACTACCTGCCCCAGCAGGTGCAGTCCATCCAAGAGGTAGGGGGCCATGTCACCAACCTGCGCAAGATGGGGGCCCCGGAATCCAGCCTGGCAGAGGTCCTCTTTGACAAGCTCACCCTGGGGGACAGCTACACAAAGAACTGAGCCTGGACTGCCTTCCCCATCACCACGGGGTGACTTCCCGGGTCACCCTGCCCAGCATGCACATTGCTGTTTAAATCTGTCTCACTCTTTGCCAGCTGTGTTAATTTGGGCACGTTATTTAACTTCTCTTCAGCTGGAGGAGCTTAGTAAATGGGGATGGTAATCGTCTTGTTTCAGGGGCTTTATGAAGATTACATGAACTGTTAAGTGTAAAGCACTTAGGACCACACCAGACACATAATGAGCCCTGAGTTGGTGCTAGCTTTTATTATTAATTGGTGTTAGACGGCTTGGGTAGGAATCCAAGCTTTGCCACTTGTCAGCTATGTCACCTTGACATGACGGAAGCTCTCTAATCCTCATTTTCCTCTTTCGTAAATGGGGCAATAGAAGTGCATCTGCCTAGAGCGAGGGTTAGATGAGTGCAAACTATGCCCAGTGCCCACCTAAGAGCAAGCCAAACCAGACTGTGGCCTGGGTTCGGAAGACGGCTCCTCGATGAGAAGAAAGTCGGAGGAGATGCAAGAGGTGGAAAACTTGCTTGGAGGGTATCTGAATTGTCAGTCTGAGAGACGGTGAGCTAAGCTTTTGTGAAGCCAGAATGGAAGCGGTGAGTGGCGCAATGGATAGAAAAGGGAGGAGGCATTCGAGAGCCTTCCCTGTGGGACCTGGCGGCTTGTAGGAGGGAAGAGAAGTGGACACTGAGGTTTCTCACTTGGTTCCTGGGAGTATGTGAATACATGAAGGAAGGTGACGACGCCAGCTGATGCAGGTTGCGGGTGACACCAGTGAGGCAGGCGTGTGGTGGAGAGGAGAGGACATTTCTTGCAAGCTAACCGTGTTTTAACAGAATCTCCACTTTTAGGGAGATGAACATACCCGTATTACTTCTTTTCTTGTATGGTAAAATATACGTAACAAAAAGTATGCTATTTAAACCATTTTTAAGAGTACAGCACAGTGGCATTAAGTACATTCACATTGTTGTGCAATTACCACCACCCTCTATGGATAGAACTTTTTCATCTTTCCAAACTGAAAGTCTGTGTCCATTAAACATGAACGCCCCATTCCCCCACCTGACAGCCCCTGGCAACCACCGTTCTCCATTCTGTCTCTATGCATTTGATGACTTGAGGAACTTCATATAAATGGAATCACACAATATTTGTTCTTTTGTGACTGGCTTATTTTACTTAGCATAATGCCTTCAAGGGTCATCCATATTGTAGCACGTGTCAGAATTTCCTTCCTTTTAGTGGTTGAATACTATTCTATTGTATGTGTAAACCACATTTTGTTTATCCTTTTATCTGTTGATGGACATTTGGATTGCTTCTACCTTTTGGTTATTGTAAGTAATGTTTCTTTGAATGTTGGTATACGAATATCTATTCAAGTCCCCGATTTTAATTCTTTTTTGTATATATACAGAAGTGAAATTGCTCTATCATATAGTAATTTTATGTTTAATTTTTAAAAGAACCACTGTACAGTTTTCCACAGCAGCTATAGCATTATGCGTTCCAGCATTATGTAATGGTTTTGGTTTTTCCACATCTTCACAAATACTTGTTATTTCCTGTTTTAAATTTTTTAAAAAGATTTATTTTGTTTTTGACAGAGACAGAGAGAGGCAGAGACAGAGAGAGAGAGACAGAGAGAAGAGGGAGGGCCCAGAGCAGTTTCCATAGCTGTACGTCATCAGTTTTCAACATGGTTTCATTCCACACAGGTGGGCGGGGGCCTCACAGGGCAGGAAATGGGCTGGGGGCCTCCCGCATGGGAGGCACACCTCTGCGAGCCAGAGTGGTGAGAACTAAACTGGGAGCCTCCTGCATGGGAAGCACACCCCAGTTCAGCATATGGTTCTGCACGGGCCAGGGCCGGGATTTGACCCTCAGTCCCAGGGTCTGCAAAACGAGCGCTTAACCTGCTGAGCCATCCCGGCTTCCCCTAAATTTTTAAAAATGTCCATCCTAATGGGTGTGAAGTGACATATCATTGTGGTTTTGATTTGACTTTTCCTAATGATTAGTTATGTTGAACATCTTTCCATATGTTTATTAGCTGTTTCTATACCCTGCATCTTGTTAAATAAAATGTCTAAGTCCTATGCCCATTTTTGAACTTTATTTATTTCTTAATTTATTTTATTTATTTTTATTTTTTTGTTGAGTTAGAGGAGTTCTTAAATATTCTGGATGTTAATCTCTTATCTGCTATATGATTTGCAAATATTTTCTCCCATGCCTTTTTATGCACTTGACAGCTTACTTTTATGTATGAAAGTTGCTAATTTTGATGAAGTCCAAGTTATGTGTTGTCGCCTATGCTTTTAATGTCAGATGGGACCCCATCACTTCTTGTATCATGTAAGAAAGGGTCATCTTGTTATGCTAAGTTTCTTGGATAATTTTGCAACTACTTGTCTGAGCAAATCTATATTCTAATTCTCTTGGGGCATTGTGATTATTAAACATATGGATGCACAATGCCAAGCTTGCAATCCTTGTACATTCCTGTCTGATTTTTCCTGTGTAGCAGTGGTCCCATCAATCTTCTAGAGCTCAGGACTGACAGCAGTCATTCTTGGCTTCCCGTCCCTCTCCCCTCCCTCATAGCTAGCTATAGATATCGGGAAATTGTTTCCTTTATTCTCCTGGGCAGCTCGATTACACTTCCCAGCCTCTCAGAAGTTAGATGAATGGCTGAAAAAAAATGTGGGTAAAATAAAAGCTTCCATAGAACCCTCTCTGCTGTCTCTCTTCCCTTATCTACTGGACGTGTGCAGAGTGAAGACACATCTAAGTGAGGACTATGTAGACTGTGTTGGAGCCACAAAGCAGAAGGGGCCTGGGTTCCTGAATGACTGCAGGGATCAACCTTTGCATTCACCCATATTGTACTGTCATGTGAGTGAGAAGGAAACCTTTACTTAGTTGAGTGACTTAGATTCTATGTAACTGTTACAACATTAGCCTGTGCAGACTGATCTAGCAGTTCAGAAGTCCTGTCAAGGCTATCTTCATAATGTCTCTCCTTGTCCCATCCTTTTTATGCCTATATAGACAATTTTAGGCTTGCTGCTGCTTCCCTAACCCCTAAACTACTTCGATGGTTAACTAACTGGATGACCTGGCTCTAATCTTTTCTCCTCTGGTTTACCATTCATGCTCATGAAGGATAAAATCTTTATTTGCTTATCTTTAAAAATTGTTGTTATTCAAGGCTTTCTCCAGGAGGATGGATGTCTTCTTTCCTTTCCTATCCTTCCCTCCCCTCACCTATTCATCCATGGAACATTCAGCATCCTCTATGCACTCCTGCTTTTTATTTTTATATTTTTTAATGGACTCCATTTATTCCTCCCTTATCTCCCTATTTAAGGCTTAACTATTGCTCAAGTTTAGTGCTTTCCTGCCACCAGAGAGCCTTCTGTGAACTCCTACCTCACTCTCTGCCTCATACTTTTGGCACTAGATATGTGTTTATATACAGAAGGTGCCAAAAAATGTATATACATTTTAAGAAAGGAAAAAGTAGTATTAAAATTGCAATACTCAATATGTACCGATAACAAAAGATGAATACAAGATATGTTTGACTTCTGCAATTACAACAGATGCTCAAAGTGGCGACCATCAGCATCCAGACACTTCTGATTACAGTGAACTACTGCTTGAGCAATGATGACCAAATGTCCACTTGTATCACTGCGCATGCCCTTTCAGTTTACCATGAGTCTCAAACTCATCATAAATATGTGCAATTGTTAGATATGTTGGAGGTTCTGTTGCATACCACTCCACTGGCATTGCACTTCCACAATATTCAAATTTCAAATACCACTTCAAAATAGTCTTGTGCTCATTGAATGACAACCGTACTTCTGCCATATTCTTTGACTGTCCTGCCTGTCTCATGGTGATGTTAGCATTCATTTGACTAATGCCAATTTTTGAGCAAACATAGTATTACACATTGCTACCATTATTCAATTCAACTTCAAAAAGTAATACATAGCTAACATCTCTTAAAATGTGTATACATTTTTTGGCACCCCTGGTGTGTGTGTGTGTGTGTGTGTGTGTGTATATATATATATATATACATATATATATATATATATAGTTTCATGCTCAATGTCTTCAACTAGAACAGAGATTCTTAAGTTTGAATTCACTAGTGAAATATGTGAGATCTCTGAAATTGTGTGCATAATTCTGTGTACACACAATGAGTGTGTTGAGTTTTTGCAGAGGGGCTGGGCTTATCGATCTCATAAGTCCCTTCCAGTGTTGAAAGTCCATGAAACTTGGACATCCATTATCCTTAGAAAACAATTCATGAGAAAAGGACCAGATATAATACCTCAGTGGTAAGAAAAGCATGAAGTGGAGGCAAAGTCAGGTCACATAGGAAGCCCTCTGTACTCACCCTGATTTAACAGGAACCACTGCCAAGCTGGGGGGACATCCAGGGCTCTATAGTGATGGCTCACTGTCCCTAGCACAGCCTCATGTTGGGTCCCATTCCCTTTAGTTCCCATGAGGCAGGTAGTTTACGGAGTTGGCTGAAATAGACTAGAACAGCAGTCCCCAACCTTTTTGGCACCAGGGACCGGTTTTGTGGAAGATAATTTTTTTACAGGCCTGGGTGTGGGAGTGTGGGAATGATTTTGGGATGATTCAAGTGCCTTACATTTATCGTGCACTTTATTTCTACTATTATTGTTGTTGCATTATAATATATAATGAAATAATCATACAACTCATTTGCCAGTATAAACCCTGCCACCAGATATAGCTTAATTATCACTTGCCACTCACTGATAGGGTTTTGATGAGTCTGCAAGCAATTGATTTATGATGGTCTTTCTGCAGCCAAACCTCTCTGCTAATGTTAATCTGTATTTGCAGCCACTCCCCAGTGCTAGTGTCACCGCCTCAGCTCCACCTTGGATCATCAGACATGAGATTCTCATAAGGAGCACAAAACCTAGATCCCTCACATGTGTAGTCCACAATAGGGTTGGAGCTCCTATGAGAAGCTAATGCTGCCGCTGATGTGACAGGAGGCGGAGCTCAGGTGGTCATGAGAACCATGGGGAGCGGCTGTAAATACAGATGAAGCTTCGATGGCTCTCTCTCCACTTACCTCCTGCTGCTGCAGCCCGGTTCCTAATAGGCCATGACAAGTACTGGTCTGTGGCCCAGGAATTGGGGACCCCTGAACTAGAGCACCTCCAGCTTCCTTTATTCCCTCTCCCTCTCAGAGCTTCCTGGGCTGGGAGGGCTAGTTCTTGTTAATCCTGGGGCAGAAGGATAGCTTCCCTGTCCTGGCCGTTCTTTTGAGATAATTCCATACCAGCCATCAGCCCTCCTTTTCATTGGTTCATCTCCATTCTCACAAGACCCACCTCCTCTCCAAGACCATGTGACCTGGGCCTGGTGGCATCTGACCCCAGGGAGTCCTGGCACAGTCCCCTGGGTCCCCCTCCTCTACGACTCTTTCTGTTTGCCCAGCATCCACTGACAGCTAACAATGCCTTGCTAGCTTTCCCCCTCTACAGCTCTTTGAATGTTTAATAAATTCTTAATTAAAAGCCGGGCACCTCATCTATTTCTGTCAATTGCTTCTGTGTTGTGAAGAAGAGAGGCTTACAGTAGGGAAATGCCAGCCCTGCACCCTGCCCTCCTTTCACGCCGACAATGTCACACATACACGAGCACTCGTGTGCCACGCACACATGGCACTAGGGCTCGGCGCTGTATTTACATAATTCTATTGACATTTTGAGGCTAAAATTATGTATGCTACTTTAATTTGCTGTTAAATTAAATTATGAATGTTTGGAACATAGTAATTTCTTTTGTTCTATGAACAGATTGTTTTATATATCTGCCTATATTACCAAGTTATTAATTTAATGATTTCATAATAGCAGCTCATTCCTCTGGGTAATATAAAGGCTGAAGTGCACGCTCCATGCAGCGCAGGCAGACGCTGCTCGCCCTACATGGATTGAAGCTTTTAGGAATAAAGATATGAGTTTGGGCAGAATGTTTAAATATGCGTAAGGAAACTGGAGGATGTGTCAGGTCAGCTCCAGCCTCCCAATCTCATTTTCAAAAGCCAGGACCTAGTCTGTTGCCCCAGAGACTGCATGAGAAATAATTTCCTTAAATAAAGTCAAGCACCTGGCTGAACGCTGGCAGGTTTGCGAGCTGCTGCCTGCGCATTTACTCTCACAGCTCTGGACACAGTGTAGGTTTGGCATGGGTCTTTCCTCCTGTGGGGCTGTGGGGCTATTACCCTGTCAGCATTCTGGAGATGTGCTGCCATGGCAACATGGTATTAGCTGAATTGTTCTGCTCCCCACTGGTATCCAGCCCTATTTGGGGGAAAGGGCAAAGTGTCAGCTGTTGTGTGTTGAGGGGGGAAGAGCATGGAGTCTGGATTCCAAGGAGCCATCCTCCATCCCTAGGACTTGTGGCTTGGGCTCTCCGAGCTTCAATTTCCTAATCAACCAAGTGGAGGCATTGAGAGCCACCGCTCAACCAGTTTTATAGGGGTTGTGTGGCTCAAACAAGATACTAGAATATGCTTTGTAATCGGCAATTGGCAGGGCTCTTTGGGGGCTGTGTTGTGGGATGTGGGCAGGTACCACCAACTACCGCATATAATATTAGAGCAACAGTCATGGTAATTCCTGTAGCCTCAGGGGATTCACTGCTCTCTGGGCCTCAGTTTCCTTAGCTGACCCTGAGCTTTGAACTTGATGACTTCTGAAGTCCTCCCCATGTCTGATACTCTTGGATTCTCTTATTGTTCAGGAGAAATCAGCATAATGCTCCATCTTCATTGGGAAGCTGATGCTGAAGGAGGAACCTCACAAGGAAGCACAGCATATCCAGTCGTTCAATAAATATCGAGCACCTCTGACTCAACAAGCACTGATTTAGAGCTGCAGATACAACAGTCTCCTACACAGGCACGGTCTCTTGCCTTCTCCAAGCCTAGGTGCTAATGGGAATCAGATAGCTAAACAGAAGAGGGGATGAGAAGGCTAGGCTGAATTCTCAAGTTTGACAAGGTGTCAGCCATGCATAGAGAGGGGGGAAGGGTGAGAGAGAACAATGCAGCATGGTTGGACATCAAGCCTGGATTTGGGGGAGAGCAGTGAGATACCAGGCTGGAGGGATCAGCAGGGGCCACGTCTGGCAGATATTGGGAGCCTCATTAGGCAAAGGCCCATGGGGAGCCACGGAAGAAGAGACAGGGTATGATTTTTACTTCAGAAAGGACACCAGGGATGCCGTGGGGAGAAGGGTTGGGAGAGGGTCAGATTGGAGGCACAGACACCCATGAGGAGACTGTTGTAATAATCTGGATGAGAGGCAATGAGGGTCAAATCTAGGTAGTGACAGTGCAGTGGGAAGACACAGGAGATGTTCAGAAAGTAGGATTGATAAGGTCTCCATTAGGTTGTTGGTTAGATGGGGACAAAGTAAAGCATTGTGAAGGGCCCTATCACAAGTCTTTGAGGTTGCCCTTTGCTCTCTAGTTCTTCCTTCTTCCATCATTTCTTGAAAGGAAACTCTGATGCCAACTCCTCCTCCTACAGCCAACAGACATTGGCACATGTACAAACATGTGTACTTGGATACATATGTTTCAGCTTCTCTGTAGGGAAGGTAAAAAATACTTCTCTAAAGAGCTGGCAGATTGCCAAGATAAAAGGAAGGTCATTGCTTATCCTTTCTTCACATTTTTTTTTTTGGTCTCTGCATGTCACCTCTGTGAAATATTCCTGATCACCAAACCAAACCAAACCAAACCAAACAAAAAACTTATTTCTTTCTTCTGTGCTTTGTCTACAGCCTGTTATTATTGTCTCTGTTTCCATGTTAGTTTCACATACTGTAGCATGTTTTAATAATTTCTGGATTTCTGGAGCCTGCCACCATACCGGGGACACCAAAATCACCATTGTTAAGTGATTGAACCAATGGGCCAAAGGACACTGGGTCTGATCCCCCATGAAGGGAGTTCTGGGGTATCCTTCCCAACTCGTCTCAGAAAAAGACTGGATGCCTGTCTTGAGATGTGAGGCACCAAGTCATCTGTCATCAAGCATCCTCCTCATTTATAGATGTGCCAAAGCCAGACCCTGTGGAGGCCACAGAGGAGAGTGGACAGGAACTTCTTTGTAATTGTAAACTAATGTTGGCTAACTCATTAGCTAGAGGTGGGAAAGATGGAGACAGAAAGGGAGAGAAGTAGGATTGGTTGTGGCTCAGGTGGGAGAGGGTAGGCACTATAACAAAAGGAATGTCTATTAGGCACCAAATAGAGAGATGGTGAGAACAGAAATGGGTGGAGATGGTGACAAAGATGATGTGGGAGAGCTCAGGGTGAGCCAGGAGCTGGAGCTGGAACTGGAACAGAGATCAGCATTCGAAGGTAGTTTTCCCAACCCTGTAAGGCAGGGGTGTCAAACTGGCAGCCCGAGGTCATTTTTTGTGGCCCACGGTGCTCTCAAATAAAATAAAAATAGAAAAAATGGTAATGAAGAAAATAGTGTTTAGGGGAGATCGAGACAATACCATACACACAATTCCCTCGTTAACCCTTTAACTACTGAAGATGAGTGTACATGTGACCCAGTGCCTTTCCTGGGGGCCTGGGGCCGTGTATAAACGCGCTCAGTTCCGACGATGTTTGTAAATGTGGTGTGGCCCACATGAATCTTGTCTGTTGCACCAAATGGCCCGTGTTTTCATTGAGTTTGACACCCCTGCTGTAGGGGAAGAAGTCAGTGTAGGATTTGCCAACCAGGGGGTTGGAGAGCAACTCTTAGGTCATCATGGGAGACAGAGAAGAGCCTTCCTCCAGCTTGGGCTGGAGTATCCATAAGGACAAGATGTGTTTGTCTTGTTAATGGCTGTGCACCTACCCATGCCCAAGGCTGACACTTCATTGGTAGTGAGTCAAGGTTGAATGAATGCTGGGTGCTGTCTTTGAGAGCCGGGCAGAGGTGGAAGAAGAAGGATGCCAGCAGGTGGTAAAAGGGTGCAGCCTCCAAGATTGGGGACTCAGGACTGGCCTATGGGCAAAGCAGGCAGAGGCAGATTTGAGATATTGAGTTGCATTTCCAGATCTCTCTCGCAGATGTCCCAGGAGTCTTCCACCAGTGGTAAATTGCTTCTACACTAAACACGATGGGCTGAGAAAATGCTGACTTGGAGGTCCCTAGAGGAAGGGCTCTAGGCAGGGGTCAAGGCTGTGGGTCGGAGTTTCCTAAAGAAGGAGGTAGAAGTGGAATGGTCTTCAGGGAAGTGCAGGGAGGCTTCTTTTTTATTGCAAAATAATGTTATTGCAAACATTGTCTGTGTCTCCCAGAAAGACCACCGCTGTGGATGAGAACGCAGTGAGGGAGGGGCTTATGGTTAAAATCCAGGAGTGAGAGAGTCAGCCTTCACGCTGTCTGTCTCCAAACAAAAAACCCAGAGACTTGTGAGAGGCTATTTGGAGCAATTTGAAGCCTGGAGCCCTGGGCTATTTAATGTTTCCAGCAATGAACTAGATGATAAAACAGAGCACGCTCATTAATTTCATAGATGACACCCAGCTGAGGCTGGAGGGGCACCTTGGAGGATCAGATTAGAATTCAAATTGGCTTCAGTAGAGATTGGTCAGAAACTAACTGAGTGAGATTTGAGAAGGACAAGGGCAAAGTAAGGGAAAGACAGCCACACCACTCCTGCCTGAAACCAGAAAACTTTCTTGACCAGCCCGATTCACCAAGGCAGCCATTTGCACACAGCTCACAATGTGCTTCTAGAGTTTTCTCCTTTGAGCCTCTGAGAGAGGAATTGTGATGGATAAGTTCATGGGGTTCAGAGATGTTAGAAAACCTGCCCAAGGCCACACAGCTGATAGGTGTCAAAGCCAGAGGCTACCTCTGTTATCATGTCACAGCACTTATTTTTGACATTTGCCTCCAGTGCTTTAAGGTAGCATCTGATCCAACCTCCTTCTGAAGTTCGTTCCTTGATCTTCCTCTTTGCCCCCAGGCTAGTCCCCATCCCCTCTGCAGCATCAGGTTCCTCTCTGAGTAGCTGAGAACCTAGGGAGCATCCTTTCAACCCAATTCTTAACCTACCGTACACCAATTCTCATCAGCAACATCGATTCATTTTAGTGGGACTAGACTCACCCTGATGATGTTTGCACTTTGGGTCAGTACAGCTAGCCTCACCTGCTTGCTAAGAGCTACCGGAAGGAATAATTGGGTCTAAATGAGCACAATTGGAGTCACTGCAGGCCCTCAGTCCTGCTTGACAAAAGCCTTTATGTGTCTCAGGTCAATTCACTGTCCTCAAGGTCCTCACCTCATAGCTGGCCCCATTTTTTATTGTTATTCTATTGAAGAGAACATGGGGGGCATCTGGCATAATCTCCCTCAGTTCCTCATTCATATGACTGTGCAACTCATCCAAGTCCACACCCACCTGTACCTTTCTCTTCTTGGCACTGGGCCAGGAATAATTTCTTTGTCCACTCATCTCTCCTGTGCTCTTAGTCCCCTGAGCCCATTCCACTTCCTCTGCCTGCACCCCTCTGAGGTCTGTTACTTCCTTGGTTCCTTCATCACCGTTTGTAATCCTGCTGTAACCTGGGCTGGCTTATTAAACGCTGCCTGGAGGGGGTGGCAGTAGGGAAGGGCATAGTGTTTGGTACCCCGGTGCCAGTGAGTCCTTAGGTGAAATGGAGAGGGCACAGGCACTTTACACACATTCTATCAAGGGTATCCACCATTGCATAATGACAAAAATCAAATGTAGTGAAAATGGCTCTCCCTCCGCCATGCTACCAGCATTGTGTTCATCTCTTTTTAGTGAAGGGCCTTGAAGATCAAATAGCCTCTTATCTCCAACTGCATTTCTTGTTTCCTCTCCAAACTACCATTCTAATGACAGAAGACACTCATGACCCCTAACATGTGCCTTTGCAGCCCACACCTCTCCTGACTTGCCTGTTGCATTCATTCATCAGCTGCTCATGTTTTCCTGAAACCTCTTAGACCTGACCTGTCACTCTGTCCTGGTTCTTGCTCCCCTGAGCTCCCTGACCAGTATCTCCCAGTATCTTTGCTGATTCCTCTTTTGCTGAGCACTTTCACATTGTCATCTCCCCATGGACCTGACCTGGGGTCCTCTCTCCCTTTCTTCCCACTCCGGCACCAGACCAAGGTTCTCCCATGACCTCACTTCCATCCACTCACACACTTATCTTCTGGCTTCTCCTCTCCCCTGCACCACAAATCTCACCTTGAACTACCCACTAGATAACTTCACGCACGTGCATCTCCTGCCACTCAACCTGCCCTAGCTGGACTCATTTTACTGCCACCTTCAACTTGCTCTCTTCCTGGGAGCCAGCCCCTATGAGTTATAGCTTGGTGCAAAAGTAATTGCGGTTTTGGACGATGAAATTTAGATTTATTTTTACTGTTTTTGACAGAGGTGGGGGGAGAGGGATATAGAGACAGAGAGAAGGAGGAGGGCCCAGAACAGTCTCCATAGTTGTACATCATTGGTTTTTCCACATAGTTTCATTCCACAGGTGGGCGCAGGGCTGCACAGGGCAGGAACTGGGCTGGGGTCTTGCCCTGGTGAGAACAGAACTGAAGGCACTCCCCAGTTCAGCATATGGGTTCACACGGGCCAGGGCCTGGATTCGATCCTTGGTCCCTGGGGCTACAACATGAGCGCTTAACCCACTGAGCCATCCCAGCTTCCCCTGGACCATGAAATTTAAATCATTATAACTAGATTCAAACACATCTTTATTAATCAAAACAGGAACCATTATAACCAACACATTTTTGCCAACAAGAAGTAAGTTTATTCCTGTAGCATGAAAATCCATGCTTCGGGATTCGACAAACTCTTGGGAAGCATTGTCGGCATCCTGCTGGTTGTGGAAGCATTTTCCCTGAAAAAAGTTGTCCACTTGCTTGAAGAAGTGGTAGTCATCTGGTAAGATGACAGATGAATATGGAAGATGAGGAAAAACTTTGTAGCCCAATTTGTTCAACTTTTGAAATGTTAGTTGTGTGATGTGTGGTTGGGTATTGTCACTAAGAAGAATTGGGCCCTTTCTGGTGATCAATGCCGGCTGCAGGTGTTGCAGTTCTCAGTGCAGCTCATGGATTTGCTGAGCATATGTCTCAGATGCAATGGTTTCGCCAGGATTCAGGAAGCTGTAGTGGGTCAGACTGGCAGCAGAACACCAAACAGTGCACCAGGACCTTTTTTGGTGCAAGTTTGGCTTTGGGAAGTGCTTTGGAGCTTCTTCTCAGTCCAAACACTGAGCTGGTCATTGCTGGTTGTCGTATAAAATCCACTTTTCATCCACCTCACAATCTGATCAGGAAATGGTCTGTTGTTGAGTAGAATAAGAGAAGACAATGCTTCAAAACAATGTTTTTTTATTTTTTATTTTTTTATTTTTAGTCAGCTCACAAGGCACCCACTTATCAAGCTTTTTCATCTTTCCAATTTGCTTCAAATGCTGAGTGACCATAGAATGGTCGATGTTTTGTTCTTGGACAACTTCTCGTGTAGTTGTAAGAGGATCAGCTTCGATGATTGCTCTCAATTTGTCATTGTCAACTTCCAATGTCTGGCCACTATGATCCTCATCTTCAAGGCTCTTGTCTCCTTTGCAAAACTTCTTGAGCCACCACTGCACTGTATGTCCATTAGCAGTTCCTGGGCCAAATGTGTTGTTGATGTTGCAAGTTGTCTCTGTGGCTTTATGACTCATTTTGAACTTGAAAAAGAAAATCGCTCAGATTGGCTTTTTGTCTAACATCATTTCCATAGTCTAAAATAAATGTAAAATAAACAGCAAGTAATAAGACATTAACAAAAACTAAAAAATACATAAAGCAAGAAATGCACATTAAAATGATGTATAATACAACTATATTTAAGAATATATTCCAATATCAAATGGCAAATTTCAACAATGGAAAAAGCACAATTATGTTTACACCAACCTAATAGTGATCTTAGACTCTATCTTTCTCACTTTCCCCACATCAAATTGGGAGCCGACTTCATCCCCAGAGTTGCCATCTCTGTTCATGTTCATGGTCTCCTAACTGCTCTCCCTGTCTCTAGTCTTCATCCTGTTAGTCCAGAGCTGATCTTGCCAACCTGCCAAGTTTACTTCTCTGCCTAAATCTCGGACATTCCTCCCTGTGACCTACAGGCCTGAGTCCAGATTCCCTAGTTCACATGCTGCCCTAACCTGATGCCATCTGCTGTGTAATGACAGTTCCTGCCCTTGCTCTAGTTGGCTGCTTGCAGGTCCCCAGGACACCGAGCTGTCCAACCTCCATGCCTTTGTGCATGCTCTGCACATGCCTCAGAGACCCTTCCCCTTGTTTCCCACGTGGAAACGGTGACTCGGAGGCATCCAATCATTTGGCTTCCCTGGGCCACACTAGAAGAATTGTGTTGGGCCACGCATAAAATACACTAATACTAATGATAGCTGGTGAGCTAAAAAACGTTTGCGAAAAAATCTCATAAAGTCTTAAGAAAGTTTACAAATGTTGGGTTGCAGTCAAAGCCACCGCCTTGGGCTGCGTGGGGCCCATGGGCTGTGGGTTGGACAAGCTCGCTGGTAATGAAATCCTCTGGCTTCCTATGATGGGCAGTGGAGCCTGCTCGGTGATTCAGAGGTGCTGCTCCTGTACTCACACTCCTGAGGTTTGAATCCTGGTTTTACCTCTTTCAGCTGTGTGGTTGGGTCACACACCCTAAGACTTAATCTACACATCTGTAGAGTGGAAATGAGGAGAGCGGCTCCATTGTATGAGTGTTGTGAGGATTAACCAAGACACTGTTAAGTGCCTGTCCCAGTGCTCGGTGCGTGGAAAGTTCTTACTGCTTGCTGGCCCTTCGATATGTGAAAGGGGTCCTGTCCATCTTCTAAGATGCAGGCCCAATGCTGCCTGCTCTGCAAAGATGTTCCTAACCTTCCAGACAAATTTAATGTTACCATTTATCTATCTTTAGAATGCAATTATGAGCATCTGTCTGTTTCTTTCAATGTATCGGACATTACTTGTGTTGTATGTAGTCCCCAGGGTCTGACCCTGTATTTAATGTTAGGTGAACCCCTCGCCTACACCTCAAAGAGGCCGAGTGACTTAACGGCCATGGTGATTTTGGACACATTTTCTGACACCATGTACTCATTTACAAACTGAGGCCATTGTGAAAGGAATATTGCCTTCTGACAGGGAGCTCTTAAACGGAGGGTAAAGTTTCTATGTGAACTCAAATCCCTAAAATGATCGAATGGATTCGCTAGAAATCAGGACCAGCCAGCAGGAGTTGCCCGCTGGGGAGCCGTGGTCGTGGACCAGAGCGGGGAGCTGTACTACGCAGCATGTGCGCATGTGCACGTGTGCCCCCTGGCTGTGTGTTGCATGGCAGGTCGACTGAGAGTAGCCTCACTGCTCTCTGCCCGAGCAGCTGGTCGTGGGTGGCTGCAGCTGGCCTGGCCAGCCTCCCGAATAGTGATCTCAGGGGGCAAAAATCGTGTTGCTGCTGCACAGAGCAGAATCCAGGCCCACTAACAGGCCTGGGAGAGGAGGCTTGTGGGCAGACAGGGAGCCTTTGTGGGCCTCCCAAGCACACAGTGGTTGCGTGCTGCCCCAGGCCTGCCAGCGCATTCTTGTGCCTGGGCTGGGCCTGGAAGCAGCTGACACCGGTCCTGGGTGGACACCGAGCCAGGCTCCCGGGCTGGGGTAGCAGGACTGCTGGCCTGGGCTGTGTGCCTGGGCCTTGGGGTGCGGGTGAGAAGCAGGGAACAGGCTCTTGCCCACAGCTAGGGCCCCTCTGCCTGGCTAGCTTCGGTCTACCATTCTGTGGGCTCCTTGCTGTCTCCTCTCCAGCATCCTGTCCGGGTTCAGAGTGTGTCCCCACCTGGGACAATACAGGACCAGCTGGGGAGCAGTTCTCCTGTGTGCTTTTGGCTGGCTCACTCCACTGCCGCATGCTGTGACTGCCCTCAGCTCTGTGGGGTTGCCACTGGCTCTTCCTTTACTGGCCCTGTACCCCTATTCTCCACCAGCACGTTGGAGGTACCCACCTCACCCAGAGAAGTCCGGGGCCCGGAGCTCACTACCTTTTCGGGCAGCGGCATTTGGGATGCATCGTCTGCTGCTTCTCCAGCACAGATCTCTGGGCCGCTCACTGCCTTGTGTTCAGGCACGGACCACCTCCCGGCTTATAAATGCGGGGCGGGCTTGTGTGGTATAGTCAGGACTGGCTCCCTGGAGGAGGGGGCCTGGATGTGCGCCCTGAAGACTGGGCTGGATACGACTGAGGCAAGAGTGGCTTGGCGCTTCTGGGTAAAGAGACCTGTTCTGGGAAATGGCGTCTCAGCTGCACTCCCCTAGCTGCCAGTTAATGCCAGCCGGGTAAAGGCTGCTGAGAGAGGAGGACTGTGCCCGGAGGCCACCCCAGATGCCACCGCTGCATTCTAAGCGGTGCCATGCTCAGGCCCGGCTGGCTTGTCATCTTCAGTGTGGCCTTGAGGAATGAAGACATTGAAGCTTGCCTTCCACTAACGACCTTCAGCAAAGAACCCAAGTCAGCCTCTGAGGCAGGCGAGTCCCCGTGTTAGCCCTGCCTCCTCCCAAGCAATTAACTGCTGTAGTAATTCTGGGCCTCGGTTCCCTAGACACCCCCCTGCCCAGCAGCCATGTTGAACAAGTCTTCAGTGGAGGAAGGAAAGTGAACTGTCTGGTCTGGCCACACAGAGATGACAGGAGTCTGAATGGAGAGGCCGCAGGCTTTTAATCAGTACAGATGCTGTCCTGGGAGCTGATGTAAGAGCTCCCTGAGAGCACTCGGGGGCCGCAGCACCCTGAGGATAAGTGAGGGTGACATCCAGAAGACAGGAGCTCCTCCCTGATCACTGGCTCCTGGGCTGGCCCCAGGCCCTGCCAATTACCTCCTGGCTTGCTGGTCCCTGCTGCCTGGGAGGGGACTGAACTAACACTGTTGTGATGTATCCCATGGTGAGCGCCAGGGTGCTCTTATCCTGTAGGGGGTGGCGTGGGGAGGAGGGTGACTTCTGGAGCACAGGTGCTGGGGTCCTTTGGCTGTCCTGTGAGTTCTTTTCTGCCTGCAGCCCCGCAGCAGCATCTGTGGTTAATCAGAAACCACGCCTGACCCTGGGAGGCTGGTCCCAGAGGAGGGAACCTATTTTGAGCTGGTGAAATGATTAGTGGCACTAATCACACGTTTCAGCCCAGACCCTTCTGGCCTACTTACCAGAGGTTCCCCAGTTCCCCGGCCCGCACGCTCCCTTTGCTCCCACCCCCCTCCTCTTCTCTGAGCCACTGCCCTCACTTCTGGTTGTCAGTTCCTGCTCTGTCCTCCTCTCTGCAGGGAAAGGAGACCCCAGGAGCCTCCGAGGGCTCAAGTCTGCCCCGCTAGCAACCCCAAATGCTTTAAAATCACCATGAACTTATGCAGACTTACCCTGATCACAGGTTGATCCAGGTGTATTCTCCCTAAGGGTGTTAATAAATATAAAAGGAGGGAAAGGTTTTCCTTTGGGATGTGAGAGGTCCTGGGTGTGAATGGGGAGGGAGAGGTGGAATAACCAACAGGGAAGGGTCCCAGGGGTGGTTGTGCTCTTGGCTTGTTGCCAGCTCTCTGGAGGCTGCAGGGGCGGCATCTGTTGAGTGACTTAAGGCGGAACTGTGCTCTTGGGGCATTTGGAATCCGTGAAGAGGCGCCCAGGGGGCCTGGTACCTCTGGGCATTGGACCAGCGATTTGATCTCTGTGGTTTGGCTGCCAGGTGATGGCTGAGCTCATCCTCGCTGACTAACTCAATAGCTGGCCATCATGCATCTATTATCGACTGGGCCCTGTGCTAGGTGCCTGGGCAAAGTGGAGAGTAGAACATATTATGAAGGAAAAGACGAGGGTGTTGCAGGTCTTCATTAGTAAATTCTCCACGGCGAACAATAAAGTTGCTTTTCAAAATAGAAGGCCTGCCAGGTGACACAGGTCCCTGGGTTCTTTAACCCAGCCTGCTCCTTGGTCCCACCAGCCCAGATGGTCAGTGGCTTCTTGTGGTTACTAATCTATGGGTTGCCCCATGTTTTCTGTTTGGCTTCTCAGCCTCCCTAAATCCCCTCTGTTTCAAACACTCACTCATTGAACATTAACCTGCGGCAGGAACTCAAATGGCTTTACATAGACTATGCCATTTAAATCTCTCTTAGAGCTTAGAAGTGCATTGTATCCATTTTATAAATAGGAATACTGAGCCACCGAGAGCTGAAAGGGCACAGCGAGTGGGTATTAGAGCTGGGAGTGGACCTGCGTAACCCACCTTCAGAACTTGAGTTTTAACCTCTGTACGACCCTCTCCATGGGCCAGACTCTGAACAAGGGACAGGGCTGGCAAGATCCAATGACGGGCCTGGTGCAAGATTAAGTAAGGCTGGAGACTGAATCCTGGCAGCCCTGTGATGGGCTCTGGGGTCTTTATAAGTCACTTAATCAGGACGAACTCCAGGTTGCCCATCTGTCTATGGAGATGATAAAGCAGAGCTTGGTTCACAGGGTTTTTGTAGGATTAAACAAAATGAATAAGGTAAGTATTATATGGTGGTGGAAAGAGTTGTATACCTGGAACCTATATAATTTTTAACGGCCAATGTAACCCTAATAAACTTAACAATAAAACAAAACAAAACAAAACGCCACGTATCACAGAGACTGGCATGTGGTCAGCACGTGACAAAGGCCAGCTTTTGTCCTGTTCTAAGGTTGACTACCTTGCTGTGACCCAGGACTCCAGCAGATGAGATAGGGCTGAGGCACTGTGAGGACCAGGGGAGAACTTGCTGAGCTCTAGGATGCCTGGATCTGAGGTCTGTTCTCTAAAGATGTCCTTAGGCATCTGGGTTACCCTGTCTTTGGGTGCATTGTCCATGTCCTGGGGCCTGTTTCCCAGAAGTCTTACCCTGTGCCTTCTCCCTCCATGGCCTTCTGTCCTGTGGGGACTGCCTTGTGGCCCTGGGAGGACTTTGCTAGACTGAATTAGGCTGTGAGCCCCAAGGTTCAGATCTTTGGGGTCAATCTCAGCTTGCTGAGGACTTGAAGTGGTCTCTGTTTTTCTTCTCTGTGTTGAGCCTCAACAAAATATAGAGTGCACACACACTCATGCACACACATACACACACACATGCATGCACGCATGCACACATGTACACATACATACATACTCATTCACCACTAAAGTCAGTGACCCGGAGGCAAACCTCAGTGCGTTGAACAATTTCAGCCGACTGAGAATGATTCCAAATAATTTCCATTCTAATCTATGTTGCTTGACTTGTAAGGAGGTAATGGCCCCTTTGGTGATGCGCCGTCCTTTCTATACACGGTTTATGGCTGTGTCTTTCCTTTCTGAACTGCTACAAAGTGTGGAAGAAAAGCAGCATTTGAGTAACTACTAACCACTCTTTGCTGAGGTGTCGAGCGATGGCTCCCAGTCTGGGCAGCCACGGTGGTGGCTGTGCTGGGGGAGGGGGAGGAGGGGGGAGCAGTGAGAGATAGAAGGCAGACTGAACTCAAAACCCCAAACCTGATGATGACACAAATAATAATACTAGCTCCCACTTACACACTGTACAATTGCAAAGTACCTGTACACGTATCATTTCCATGTGATCTTGTTACAGCTGGACATTTGACAGGAGATATTAGTTAGGTGACTTGTCCAGGGACGCCCCTTTAGTTGGCAGAGGTATAGTCACAACTCACCCCAGGTCTTCTGACAATACTTCCAATGAGGGTGTGGAATGAGGAGGTAAGACCATCGGCTCAGGTGGATGGGTCTTCCTGGATGCAACCTGATTCAAGGTCATGTGTGTTGTCCTAGAGTCAAATGATTCTCTGGCCTTATGCTGAGACCTGGGGGTCTGGCCAGTCAATTCCTAGGTGGGGATGTGTGGGACGAGGGGACAGGCTCAGAGTGAATCAATTTAGGGAAGTTTATCCTCTCTGGGAAACAACTCAGAGTGAATGCTTTGCAGAGCTTGTAGAGTCTTTTAACCGCTCTCTAAATCTCAGCTGCTTTCTCATCTATAAATGGAATTGCAACAATCAAGTCATGGTGAGAATTAAGTGAGATCATTCTGGAAGTGAAAGAGCTTTGTAAATGGTAAAGCATCAGAAAGGGAAAGGAATCTAATTCTAGTTTCACCACCACCACCACCACCATCTTGTAAGAAGGAGAGTATAAATAAAAATCTCCTGAAAGTATGGAGCAACACAGAATTACACAGGGAGCTTATTTAAAATGATTTCTTGGCCACAATCCCAGAGATCCTGAATTAGAATGTTTCAGTGGGACCCAGCAATCTTCCTTTTTAACAAGCACCTTGGGGTGATTTTGTTGCAGGCTGTCTGTGGATCTTACGTAGAGGAACATTGACTTAGAGCAATAGGACAAAAAAGATCATATGTCACACAGGGTTTCTGAGACCTGTAAGCCCATGGCAATAGAATTTAAGGTGACCAGACTTCCCGCTTTTGGTGATAGTCCCGATTTTTAACAATTTGTCCCGCGTCCCGCGGCATTTTAAAAAAGTCCCGATTTTTGGAAAGAATGCACGACAAGCTAGGGAACAGCGGGAGATAGACCAAATTTTTAATCAAGAACCCCCTCCCCCCTGGTCAATGGTGTCCCACTTTACCAATGTTAAAATCTGGTCACCTTACAATAGATAAAAGTCGTCTAGAACAGGGCTGGCCAACAAGTCCATCACGGTCAACCGGTCGATCGCGAGGTCAATTTTGGTCGATCGTCGATCGCTCGCAATGTCTGGGGTGGAATTCCGTGTACCATGGACTTTGAAGCGATTGTAGAAGACAAAACTTTCTAGCAATAGTTTAATGCATTCTGGGAATTTGCCAAGGTCATAAATTCCTAGAATTCTGACAGCCTGACACTGTGATCTCCGCCCACCCAGACAATACATTTT
>PVKE010023421.1:0-24654 GCA_004027555.1 Craseonycteris thonglongyai
TCGATCCTCGGTCCTCATGGCCTCAAAGCGAGCGCTCAACCCGCTGAGCCGTCCCGGCTTTCCCCAAGTTCTCTTTTTTGTTGTAACTTGTTTTAATTTAAACGCAGAGGACTGAATCCAGAAAACCATCATTATGACCAATCATTACGAGGTTATTACTAAACATAATTTTGTCCTATTAGGGGGTGGGGGCGCTGCGACCCTTACCCACTAATACCCAGGGCCTTGTAGCTCCGAGTCGTCGGGATGGGAACCCTAACGAGGGCGACAGGGACCACGGCGCAGACCTAGGCACGCGGAGCCCTCGGAACACTGACCCGGCGCCGCATCCAGGGGACGCGGGCTGGTCATGCGCGCGCGTTCTCGGTGTCACGGCATCCTCGTCCCTAAGCAACTCGCCCAATCCTCGGCGGGGTCTCGCTACGGCCCTTCGCTGTCCACCAATCAGACGCCGAGAGGGATGGGTGCGCCTCGTTCCCTCTCGCGGCCGGTCGGGCGGCGTGTGGGGCGTGGCCTGAGAGCGGCGCCTATATAAGTGGGCGCCGGCGCCGGCGCCATTTTGCGAACGGCGAGCAGCGGCGGCGGCGCGGAAAAGCGCAGCGGAGGTTTTCCTGGTTTCGGACCCCAGCGGCCGGATGGTGAAATCCTCCCTGCAGCGCATCCTCAACAGCCACTGCTTCGCCAGAGAGAAAGAGGGAAATAAACCCAGCGCCACCGTCCACGCCAGCCGCACCATGCCTCTCCTTAGCCTGCACAGCCGCGGCGGCCGCAGCAGCGAGAGGTGAGCGCCCCGCCCCCGCCCGAAGCTTCCAGAAGCTCCGTCGCGCAGGTCCGCGGGGGGCGACCTCAGGGCGCCACGGGAGTCTCGGGAGCGCGAGATCTGCTACTTTGTCGAGGCCACAATCGCGCGGGGGGCGAGGTTTGGGGCGGGCGGGTCCGGGGCCCGGGCTTGGCAGGCGATCGCGGGGTTCGGGGGCACCTGGTTGGGTTTGGGAACTCGCGGGGGCCCGGGGTCAAGTTTGGGGGAGGGCCGCGGGATCGGGTCGGATTTGGGGAGCGGGTTGATTGACCCGAGGTCGAGCTGGGCCCTGTGTCCCATGAATCTGCACTTTGCGAGCGCGGTCTGCTAGAGTTGACCGCAGGGAAGGAAAGCACTCCGCGGCGGGGAAAGCTCAACCAAGCGAGGTCCCCTACCCTGTGACCCATTGTGGTCTCTCCCTGTGCCCCCCCCCCCTTTTGATCTCTAAGCGCGTGGGTTCCCGGGTGCGGAAGGCCCCCAAGGACTCGCGGGGCGAGGCGGCGCCACGTAGACACCGACCGTGTCCTTTCTCAGGGTGGCGGCCAGACGGTCCCGTGAGCACATACGACCCCAGCCCTTCTTGCCGCTCCCTTCCATTAGATTCGTTTTTGGTTGAATGTGGCCGTGCCCGCCTCCGAGGGGCGGCGGGGGTCCGAGATGAGGTTTGGTTATTGTAGTTGTCAGTTATCTTAAACCTACCGTTAGGGCTTCCATTAGCCCCGCAGGGCGAAGCTGAACTGCAATGCCCGTGAGCCGCGGCTGGGGGGGAAGGGGCCTTGGGCGCAGTGCAAAATGGAGGCGACTTTGGAACTTGTTTACACTGCGCAGCAAATGGCTGCTGGCGCTCCTGACTGCGCGATTGTGAAAATCTTCTCTGAGGCACAGAGCGGTTCTGCTGAGATGACGCATCCTGGAGGCCTGCCCTTGGGAGGAGCACTTCCACTACCCTGGTCCCCACTGCGCACCCTGCCTAGTGGTGCTCCAGCAACAGAAGGGTTCCCAGAGTGGCTTTTGAGAAAGCGGAACTTCCGATCTTTGCTACAGAAAGTGAACCAAACCGGGAAAGGGGAAGCTGAAGTGGTCTGAGTTAGAAATGGGAGGTGAAGCTTAATGGGGAGGTAGGATTGAGTTGGTGCGACTTTATGCCTGTTTTAAGATAAGGGCAAACGGTCACCAAGTGGGAATTTTAGTCAGTAACTGAAAGGGCCAATCTTGTTCTCTTATTGCCTTGAACAGAACATGTGAGCTGTCCTGACAGGTGAATGTTGATTTTGACTGCCCAGATAACGGGATTAGGAGGTGGGGGAGGCAAGGGCCCCAGGTGTGCTTGGACTCTGGAATACCTTGTCCTACAGCTCCAACTGACTGAAGCTCAGGGCCCTGTCAATGAAGGCCAGTGCCACTAACCAGCTCTTTTCCTCCAGTTCCAGGGTCTCCCTTAACTGCTATAGTAACCTGGGTCCAGGGCCTCAGTGGTGTTCCTGATGTCCCTCACCCACCCCTGAAGATCCCAGGTGGGCGAGGGAACAGTCAGAGGGATCACAATCCTTCAGCCAATTTATTTTACTCTGTAAGTATTGGGGCCCTCTGCTCCCTGGACCTGGGATGGGGGGCTGTCCCTACCTGCTAGCCAAACCCACAGCTCCTGCTTCTCAGCAGTGACATTTCTCATTCACCCACTGTGAGCCAGCAGTTCTGTCTACATGATTTCATTGAATCTCAGAATCCCAGCTTGGGGACACACAGGCACAAGCTGTAGCTCGGGCCCCTCCCGAGCCACAAGTAACCTTTAGTGAGCTCCCATTTGTTCCTCAGCCTTGGGCTCTCACCCTGACCCTGGGCCAAGAGGCCCCACTGCAGAAGGCTGGGTGATAGGTTGTTTCAGTGCACTTCCAATTTTCCATACTGAGTGGCACTGTGGGGGAAAGATCCCTGGCCTGTGAGGGTCAATGTCTAAGGTGCAGATTCCTTTGCAGGATAATCGGCTGACTGTAACAGAGGAACCAACGTCTAACCACAAGACGAGGATTCTCAATGTGCAGACCAGGCTCACAGATGCCAAACATGTCACTTGGAGAGCAGTGCTGAGCAGCTGCTGCTTCTATATCGAGGTCCCCAGTGGTGCTCTGCCTGAGGGGAGTAAGGACAGGTAAGGATGGGCTTATGTGTGTCCCCACTCCAGAGAAGGAGGGAAACCCAAGTGAGGAACCAGGCTGGCCATCATAATTTTTAGGGTGGGGGTTCCCTTTTTAAGCAGTGCACTAGCAGTTCTCAGGATTTCATGCCAGGGAACACTGGGCCATGTGTGGGAACATCTGTGGTTGTCATGACTTGGAGGTGGCATCTAAGGGGCTGAGACCAGGGATTCCTGCTCAACCTCCCACAGTGCCCAGGACAGCCTCCCACAGAACATGACTGGCCCCACTGTCTTCTGTGCTGAGGGGGAGACTTGGAAGAACAGTGTTTCCGGAGAGAAGGGAGGTATGGGGCTGGGCCTCTCCATGGGTCATAGGCAGGTTGAGCAGACTCTGATGGTGACACTTTAGCTTCGCAGTTCTTCTGGAGTTTGCTGAGGAGCAGCTGCATGCTGATCACGTCTTTGTTTGCTTCCACAAGAAACGCGATGACAGAGGTAGGTGATGACCCATTACCAGCCACTCTTGCTGGGATGAGGGGGCAAGGCACCTACTCCCCGCAGAGGTGGCAGAGCCAGGGGTGGAGCCCTGTGCCCCAAGGTTCCATTCTCAAATCTTGGTGCTCAGTCATGCTATCCATAGGCCCTGTCACACCCTGCTGGGTATCCCCAGTGTGCTCTGCCCTCTCCCTATTTCTGCCAAAGCTCCCTGGGCCCTGCTGGGTGGGTGGGCAGATGGACACAGCTCAGCTTGCTGGAGGCCTTGCTAGCTATGACACCTTTCTTCCACAGCTGCCCTGCTCCGTACCTTCAGCTTTATAGGCTTTGAGATTGTGAGACCAGGGCACCCCCTTGTCCCCAAGAGACCCGATGCTTGCTTTATGGCCTACACGTTTGAGAGAGGAAGTTCTGACGAGGATGAGTAGTGGCCAAAGCCACCTGCGTCCTCCACCTTCACCGCCATCCACAGATCATCACAGAAAGCAGCCCCTTTACGTGTCATGCTTTGCAGGTGATGTTACCAATAGGCTGGGGCTGCAAATGCCAGGCCTGCTTCTCTTCTGGGTTTGTCCGCATGTTGTGATTGTGCAAATAAATGCTCACTCCAAATTAGCGATATATTTCTTGAAGTTTAATATTGTGTTTGTGATACCGAAGTATTTGCTTTAATTCTAAATAAAAGTTTATATTTTACTTTTTTATTGCTGGTTTAAGATGATTCATATTATCCTTGTACTTCAAGCAGGAGTTTCTTATTTGAAGTTTTGGAAACAGTCTTAGATCTTAACTTGGAAAGAGGTATTAATCTATCCTTTTGCTCTCAAAAATCTAAATAAAAGTGATTACACCTCCAAGACCTGCTTTGGCTCAGTGGTGTTATTATGCCAGCTGGGGCTTTGGGCCAGTGGATGGGTCCTTGTGCAAACATTCTGGATCATCTTTGAGAAGAAACAGGCCTGGGGTGTGAAGTCAAGGGCCTGGCCTCCCTTCTGGCCACTTCTGTGGGATGTGCTGGCTGGTTCAGCAGTGAGGCTGTTTCAGCATCCTAGGGCCCCACTGGCTACCTCTACACCTTGCCTTTGTATTCCCAGGACAGCTCTGAATGGCAGCCTGACCTACCCTACACTTTGGGCCTGCTGCTCCCCTGCTCTGATGTAATACTTTCTTGAGGTGGCCAAGCTCTGAGACTGGCCCACTTCCTGCTCACCCTTAATGGCTTCACCTCTGTCCCACCACGCGCATGCATGAGTATGTGACCGGGTACACTGGGCCCTTGTGTACTGTGTGAGTGTGAGAGAGAGAGACTGGGTACATTAACCAGGCTGTTGTGTGCACTAGTCACTACCCTGCAGTGCTGTGCTGGGGCAGGAGCAGTCTGGTGGAGATGGGTCCTGCTGTGGCGGGGCAGGGATGAAGGGATGGGTGCTGAAGGGGCAAGATGGGCATGCTGCAGCGCCACCTACTAATAGCATCTAGAAACATCGAGATTTACATTTAGGCTTTGGCTGGGAAATAGGCTGCAAAGGGTTTTGTTTTGTTTTAGTTGGGGTGACATTGGTTAATAAAATTGAATAGGTTTCAAGTGTACAGTTCTGAGGAAGGTGGATGAAAGAGTGGGGGTGGGGGAGTTGGAAGGGCACCATCCCCAGATACATGAGGATGGAGGGAGAGCTGATTCTGGGTGGTGGTGACCATACAATACCATACATAGATGATGTAATGTAGAATTGTACATCTGGAAACTTAATTGTTACCAACCAGTGTTACCCCAATAAACAAAAAAAAAGTGTACAATTCTATAATACATCCTCTGTATATTGCATTGTGTGCTCACCACCCAAAGCCAAATCTCACCATATATTTAACCCCCTTTACCTTTTCTCCCCTTACCCCGTTCCCTCTGGTAACCACTAAACTGCTGTCTGTGTCTATGAGTTTTTGTCTTGTTTGTTGCTTTCAGTTTTCTATCCCACAAGTGAAATACAGTTCTCCATATGATTTTGCTTATCATGATAACTCTCAAGAATCATCCATGTCGCAAAGGCAGCAGTTCATCTTTTCTTATGGCTGAGCAGTATTCCATTCTATATATGTATCACACCTTTGCAAAGGGAACATCTTTTATGGAGGAGGAAAAGTGCTGGGGAACTTGAGTATATTTGGGAGTGGGGTAGGATATTCAGCTGAGTGATGATGAAGCTGGTCTTCAAAGGTCTGGGGGGACAAAGTTGGACACACACTCCTGGTCTATGTGGGCAGGGCAAGGGCAGAGAGGGCATTGAGGCTGGGGCACTGAAGGATGAATAGGAGTCTGAAGCAGAAGAGTAAAGGAAGGGTGTTCCCAGTGGAAGAAACAACTAGAGCAAGGCCTGGAGGCCAGAAAGTATCTCCAAGGATGGGCAATGTGGCAGGAGGGGCTGGCCAGAGAGCTTTTGGAGTCTTTGGGGGAGCCCACTCTATTGTGAGGGCATTAGAGTCAGGGGAGATATCTGAGCAGGAGAGGGACCCGGTCATATTGGGGGGTTAGAAAGATCCCCAGGATCACTATGGTAAGGAATGGGGGGTGAGGAGGCATGACTAGAGGCTCTGGGCCAGGGCAGTGGGACCCCTCAGGACTCACGTGTCCAGTTTTCAGAGGTATAAACTGAGGCCCCGTTCTCTTCCTCAGGTCCCCTGAGGAGTCTTGCATGCAGTTTGTTTGTTCCATCATCCTGTGCTATTAACCTGTACATAAAGCCTGACCCCTGTTCTCAGGGAACTCACAGTGACAAGAGATGAGTAAATACTTCAAGTGGTGATAAGTACTCTGTGGGGAGAGGGAGGAGGAAGCAGGGTAAGGAGCTACAGAGGGCTCAGGAGGGGCAACTTTATTTACTTAGAGAAGGTGGGATTGGGACAGTCGGGCAGAAGGAACAGTCCATTCAAAGGCCGGGTGGCTAGACAGAATTTAGTGTCAGCAAAACAGCAAGGAGCCCATGGTGGCGGAAAGAGAGTAGGGAGATGGAAGGATATGGGAACAGTTCAGACTCCGTTGGTGTGGGCTGTGCTGGGTGGGCCGCCTCTCCCTAAGCATCTCTTGACAAGGACACATGCTGGAGGAGTCACTCTCCATTTTCAGCACCAGGGGGTGCTCCAGGGTCAGGAATGCCTCTGATGTTAGCACTGGAAGGCCTGTCTGGCGCTTCTGGAAGATGGAGACCGGGGTTCCACTCAGAGAGATATTGATTGGCAGGGAGCGTCCACACCTGGAAGAGGTGAGTGGTCTTGGAATCAGAAAGCCTCAGCTGGCACTGGCCATTAGCCCCCTGCCGCCTTGGAGAGGCCTTGGGCCTAAGTCCCCAGCATAGAAGGAGCAGGTCAGCACCTCTGCACTCCCCAGAGCTGGCCACCTGACTCGTTCTGGAAGGGGGAATCCACCCTGTTGTGGAGACACTTGTTACCAGTCCCAGCTCTGGGAAGGGGTACCTGCCTCTTGGAGAAGTCCTGGAACTGGTATATCACTCTGGGAGTCTCAACCCCACAGCAGCGCCAGGGCGTGACCCATCGAGGCCTCGGTGGCCTCGACCAGATATTCACAGCACAGCAAATCCTCCAGGCCTGGTGCCTCCCCATTAGCGGCTCCCTGTGCAAGGTGCAGAACCAGCAGCACGCGGCACACGCGCAGCTAGAGCCCCAGCGCTGTTCCCCGGCCTTGTAACTCGGACAGGGCCCCCAGAGCAGTGCTTGCAGTGCACGGCGCATCAAGGTCACAGAGGGTCGTGCATGGGCCATCAGGGCTGCCAGGTGCTCCAGGCCTGCGGCCAAAAGCATGGCAAATGGCAAGGGACAGAGCAGGTCGCAGAGCAGGCTGCCCAGCTGCAGCGGGTTGGCGTCCGATCCTGGGGGAACGTGCGTGGACACTGCCAAAGTCTGCGAGTAACAGGGCCCCATCACTGCACCACCACTAGCAGCAGGTTCTCTGGATGCAGCTCGGCCAGGGCCACGCCCAGGGCCTTCTGGTGTTCCAGGGCTCTGCTCAGCTGCAGCAACAGCAGGGCCACAGCCCAGGTAGTCCGTGGGTCTCTGAGCGCCCGCCTCCGCCAAACACTGGGTCACCGTGAGCTCTGGTATCTCTGCGGCCAGCTCCACAGGCCGCTCCAGGGCGCCTCTGGCAGTGCACCCTCAGGCACGAGGCCCACAGCCTCTCGAGGTTGAAATGTGGGGGTAATGAGGCCTGCAGCTTCAGGCCCCACAGGTGTGGCTCCTTGGCTTCCAGCTCAATCACCTGCGGACCAGAGCGGTCCAAGAGTGCCGGACCCGGAGCACCCCAAACCAGCACAGCCTTCCCCAGGGGTCCAGTGGCACTGATGCCTTCCCGCCCACCCCCAAATTACTCGCACTCTAGCTTTGGTCCAGCATTCTACAGGCCTTCAGAAGCAGGGGTTAAATGTTAATTCAGATGTTAGTTGCCAAGAATATTTTAAGGAAACTACAGGAGGGAGGATGGTGTTAAACTCCTGCCTTCCAACCAGTGGTAGTTTCTTACCACTGGTTAAAGCGGGAGGTGACAGCTAAGGTGCCAGAGCTGGGCTGTCCAGTAGAAATACAACACAGGCCAGGGTGTCATTTAAAATTTTTCAGTAATCACATTTTAAAAAGCGAAAATAAACAGGTGAAAGTAATTTTCTTAATATATTTTATTTAACCTGATATATCCAAAGTGTTATTTAACAGGGTCATATAAAAAATAATGAGATGTTTTTACATTACTACTATGTTTTGATGCTAAGTCTTTGAGACCAGGCATGTATCTGACACTCAGAGCCTATCTCAGCTGGGACCAGCCCCATTCCATGTGCTCAGAAGTCACGCAGGGACAGAAGCTGCAGCACTGGACAGCACAGCTTTCTAGAAGGCCAGGAGATGGAAAAAAATAAAGTCCCTAGGGCCCTCTGGGATGGGGTCAGAGTCCAGCTCTCCACAAAAGGACTCACAGCCAGATCCTTTTGTAGTTTATAAGTGTAATGATTGGATGTTCATGCTTTTGTGGGAGATGCACCTCCTCAGCTTGTGACATTGCCACATTGTTCATCTGTCATGAAGGGAAAGAAACACAACCAGCACCAGCCTCCTCCATGTTCCAGTCTGCAGAATGGGCCCATAATAACATTCTGCCAGATTGATGAAGTTCCCCCAAATGGTGATGGGTCTGACACTTGGTGGTATGGCTTATTTAACAGGAGAGTTTCTTTAGTGGTACATAAAACAGAAGCATCTTATGACAGCACATGATACTTGCAGTATTATTTAAAGTGGCAGCTGTCAGTCAGCTGTATGGCTGGTGCACTCATTGGTTTTCTAGCCAGAATTCACTGGGGAGTGAGTTAAAATGTAGATTCCTGGAACCATGAGCAGTGTGGGGTGTGGGTTTTAACGAGACTCCCAAGTGAGAAATGTGTTTCCAGAGGCTGATTGTGTTAATTCCTGTTAGTTGCAAAGTTAAGTATTGGAGCCTAACTATAGGTGTGAGTTACGCCTAAGACAGAAAGTTGGGGAGCACTCCAAGGAGGGGTAGTGGCTGGGCTCACCTTGGTGGCCAGGATGTGCCATACCTCCTCCTCCACCCACACCATAACAGTAGTAGAGGGCATCCCCACTCCCACACAGGGTGACCTATCCAGGAGGCAGAAGCCCAGAGGCCCTCCGGTTGCTGCACCTTCAGTAGGGCGTGCACAGCTTCTGGGCAGTGCAGGTCCTGGAAGGACAGGCCTCACTTGGTGTCCAGTGAGCAGAAGGGCAGCTCTGTAGGGGGAAGGGCTGGCCTGGCCTCATCACGTGCCTGGCTCTTGTCCACACTGAGGGACCCAGAAGGGGCCTCCAAGGCTGCCCTGCTGGAGTAGGGTTGGGGCTGGGAAACCTGTGGGTGGACAGGGACTGGGTCCTGGCCAGGGTGTTCTTGGGCAGGGGTGAGGGGTCAGGGGCTGCAGGTCAGTGCAGGAGGACCCAGATGACTAGGGTCAGCAGGCCTTGGAGGGCAGTAGGTGGGTATGGACCTCACCTGTGGGGGAAGAAATGGGGTGAGGCAATGAGGACACACAGAAAATGGGGCCCTGAACTCACAACTGCACCCCTCAGCCCCATGCCTCCATCTCTGAAATGGAAAGGAAACTAATACACAACTTGCCCTGTGTCCTGCAGGCAGGACGCCATCCCCGTGCACAGATGAGGAAACAGGTTCAGAGGAGTGACAGTCAGTGGCAGAGAAGCATCCGTCCACACCAGGTTGACCCCATTTCCCTGTGTGGCTCTGGGCAGCTGACCACACCTCTCTGATCTCATTTTTCATTTTTACAAGCAGTTGGGCCCAGCCTTTCTTCTTTTTCTTTTTTTAAACAAAGTTGGGGGGAGAGCTAATATAGTTGAGTTAGATGGTTAATATGCAGAGAGTTCCTTAAATGGTAAAGAGAGATTCTACTCTTTCGTTTCTGGCGCCCACCTTCCCCTACAACCCGGGACCCTTCGGGCTCACTGAGATCGCTGTGCATGGGCTGAGTTGGCCCGGTGGAGGTGTTGGGTTCAGGGATCTTAGTGGGTGATTCAGGGCTACTCATGCGGAGGGCATTTGTGGGTGGGCACATGCAGACTATGTTGGTGGTGGCTGGATGTGCAGGGCCCTAGGTGAGAGCAGAGCAGTCTCCTATACTTTGGTCCTCTTGCCCAGCCTTGACCCTGCTGTTGTGACTCTGGAAGGGTTTCTTGCCTTCTCTGGGCTCCTTTCCTCATTGGTGAGATAGGAATGTTGCCTCAACCTTTCAAAGTGGTGGGAACGAGCCACATGGATAAAATGTGCAGTCATGAGGGCGGCTGTCAGGAGCAGCTTGGGGCTGCAGCAATACTCAGGGACCTGAGTTTGAGCTTTGTTCCCAGAGCTCAGCCCTGTCAAACTGACAGCAACTGGCCCCAGTCCTTCCCTGCCCAGATTCTAGGTCACCCAAACCTAGAAAAGTTGCCACTTCTGCCCTCTCCCTGCCCTAGCACCCCTCCAGGAGTCCTCTACCTTCAGAACAGGTGTGACCATGAGGGGTCCTTGGGGACAAACTCCTAATAGCTGCAACCCCTGGCTTCCCAGGACTGTCTGACCATCACAGGCAGTGAACCAGAAACACCTGTGAACAGACCACAGGCTGAGGCCGTGGAGGGGGGCCTTCCTCATCGCTTCCCCAGGGACTGGCTGCATGCTTCGTCAAAGGTGGGGACAGCATCCCAGGCAGGAGGGACTGCCTGGGCAAAGACAGGACGTGGGACATGGAAGCAGTTCCAGGACTAAAAGCAGGGTGAGGTCCTGATGCTCTCTGGAGGTGGGTGGCAGTTGGGAGCCTGGGGAGAGTGGGGGCAGCAGATCTTTGAAGCCCCTCACTTTTGGGGAGGGCAGGGAACCCCAGCAATGACTTTAGGGAGAAATGCAACCAGGGTTCTTTCTTCTGTGGCTTTCACTTCCTGGAGAACCACTTCCCCAACTGTGGGACAATTTGAGAAACACCTAGTGTGCAGCCCCCATCCCCACCCACCAGGACCCTCAGACTGGGATCCAATGCCTCCTGTGCTCTGGGCAGGTGCTGCTCCATTTGAGCCTGGCTCTGTTCTGACTTTCTGTGTGCCCTTGGGAAAATTCCCACCCCTCTTTGTGTTCAAGAAGAAAAGTGTCTCCCACTCTCTTAAAGCCAACTAGCTAGATTTTTCTTTAAGAAGTGGAATCATCTTATTTCCTTCCCCCAGCCACTGAATCTCCCCTTTCCTCTACCCCACACCCTGAGAATAAGACAGGATTCAGGAAATCCTGGATCTTGTACCTGGCTTAAAGCAGGAACTCAGCAGCCCTTGCATATGGAGAAACTGAGGCAGATGAGTCAACCACTTCGCCTGCCTTTGCTGCAGGAATAGAGAAATGAAGCCTCTAGGGAGCGTCCCACAACCTAGCATTCCCACCCTCTAGCTTCTTTGAAATCAAGCACTGAGAAGTCACTCCACAACCCTGACATGCTTCTATCCTGCTTCTGTCTCCTGCAGGGCAGAAAAGGAACCTTCTCCCCATGGTCAAATGGGGAAACTGAGGCCTAGAGAGTGACTCCGATGTGGCGAGTGAGAGGCTGCCCTTGACTATTGTTTTTGCTGACTGCTCTGAGTCAGTCCACCTCCTTCCAGAAAGAGAACAGGGACCAGCAAGGTTTGAGCTCCGATACCAGGCTCTGTGCCTCAGTTTCCCCATCCATCAAGTAGAGGTAAAAGTGAGGATAAAGCATTTATTAATATTACTTCCAGTGCTCATCATGGCTGCCTGGCTTTCCTCAGAGACCCCAGAGGAAGGAAAGTTGATGAGCCCCTCTTAGGAGACCCCCCGCAATCCCCAGGGGAGGAAGCCACCAGCTCCAGGCAGTGGGGAGGTAGTGGTCCAGTGCTTCACTTCTCTTTTCTTCCCCACTGCTGGTTCTGCCCTAAGTCCAAGCTTGGGGCAGGGGGTTCCCTGAGAGCCCAGTGCCACCTGTCCCTCTTAGCACCTACTTCTCCTTAGATGAGGACTCTGAGTAAATGCCCTCTAGCCTCCAACCTCCCTCTGCCCATCTGTAAAATGGGCCCATAGTAAGATGCAGCTTATAGGGTTGTCATCAGCATGAAAAGAGTTAACACAGGGGAACAGCATCAGGAACAGCACGGGCACTCCTGAAGTGCGGCTTCTAGCTTTTTACCAGGAGTCATTCATTCATTCTCTGTCCATAAACACTGTGACTCATGGTCAGCAAGGGGCTGGAGCCAGGCAGCTCTCTCTGGGGTACCCAGCAGCCTCTTATACCTTGTCCCTACTTTCTACCCCTACTCCTCGCATGAGAATAAAAATAAATCTAAGGTTATTAAGTTGGTTTCATTTTTATTGGATTCCAACCAAATACAGCAGAGTAAGGGTGGAGACTGGGGGTCTTGGTTCATGTTGGGACAAGGGGGTGGGCAGAGGGGCCGGGGAGATCCCACTACGTGATATTCTGTAAATCCCAATGCTGCTGAGAACACACCCCTTCCCAACTTGATGATGCTAAAGGCACTTGAATGTCATTTTGAAAGGCCCTTGGGGTTGTCATGGCAACCAAGGTCAGGAGGATGCTAAGGGGAAAAAACTAGTCAGTTCCGCCCACCTTGAGCAGAATTTGGGGCTGCTGGACATACCCTTTGGCTTTCACTCACCCACCTCCACAAGTGGGGTTGGGACGGGGTCCCCACCCCGGCTGGCCATGGACGGTGGCTCATCACCTGGCCTGCTGGTCCATGTGCACATCATGGGGGCAGGACTGGGCCTCTGATGTTATTAGGCACAACTCAGGGATAACTGCTGGTATCCCCTTCTGAGTTCTGTCTGAATCCTTTGCTGAAAACCTCCAGGGTCAACCCAGCTTTCTGTCTGGGTCATCTCAGATCTTCAGGGATCCAGGATCCAAGTTCACCATCAAGCTCATCCATGGGCTTGCCTCAGCATATATAATGATGGGTTTGACTCTCAGATCTACTTTACACATGAGAACTGATAGTCCAGGTGGACTCAAACACCAACCAAGATTACACAGTTGGGAGAAACCACAGCTGGCCTTCAGCCTTCCTAGGACTTCGAGAATACTGTCGTAACCTCCTGGTTGGTAACCAAACTGCCTTCTGGCTGAGGGCAGGCTGCACAACATATCCTGTGCCCTTTTCCCCACAGCAATGCCCTCACCATTGTCTGGCCGAGGTAGAAAGTGGGGGCAAGAACCAGGCTGGGGAGTCAGGGGCATGGACAGTTCCTGTCTGAATACTTCTGCAAAGCCTCCTCAGCAGGTTAAGAGCTTGCCTTGCAGCCCTGGGCTTGAGGATCGAATCCCGGCCCCAGCCTGTGCAGACCCATATGCTGAACTGGGGTGTGTTTCCCATGCAGGAGGCCAGGCCTGGTCCCTGCCCTGTGCAGCCCCTGCCCACCTGTGTGGAACAAAACCATGTGGAAAACTGATGATGTACAACTGTGGAGACTGCTCTGGGCCCTCCCCCTTCTCTCTGTCTCTCTCTGTCAAAACAATAAAATAAATCTTTAAAAACAAAACAAACAAACAAACAAACAAAAACATGTCTGCTCACATCCAGGAGTTTAAACCTCTTATAAATCAAATATCTATAAAGTGAATAATCAAATATTTATAAAAAAACAAAACAAAACCTCAGCTCCTGTTTGCTTATTCCCAGTGACAGGGAACTCAGTATCTGAAGAGTAATCAGGCAGTGACCTTGGGGAAACTTCTCCTTAATCTGAGTTATAGTCTGCCTCTGACCACCCCCTACTCTTTGGACCTAGATCTGCCCCAAAGTTGCAGAGACCAAGGTGCCTGTCATCTCCCAATAACCCAGATCCAGGCCTCCCTGTAGCCTGAGCCCCTGTCCTGCCCTGCCTCCCCATTGCTGTCTGCAATGCACATGAGAGGAACCCTGAGAGCTGCCCATATTCTCTGGTTTCATTCCTCAAGTGAGCAATGGGTTATGGGGCAGTGGTCGGATAGACTCAGGGGTAGTGTAGATTTAGGATTGGAGCTCACTCCAGCTGGCCTGCTAGAGAGGGACACCCCAGAAGCCATGGTCCTGGTCCAAAGGCCAGGGCATCTGCCCCTTCTTCATGGTATGGAATTGAGAAGCAAGTGGCAGCGGTGAGGGTGGTGGAGGAACCTGGGGAAATGGCTTCTCCTAGTGGTAGCCTGCCCTGCTGGGGCCAATGGGTCCTGGTGGGAGGGAGTCTGGGGCTGGGGGTGGGACAGCATGTCAGAGACCACTGGCATGCTGGGGCCCCTCAGGATGAGGCTGACCTTAGCTCAGCCCCTAAAACCTACCTCCCCACTTCCCCAGATGGCTAGCTGAGTAGGAGGAGCTGGGTGTGTTCTGAATGTGAGCTGCTTGTCCCAGGTGTGAGTTGAACCCTCACAAGAGCGCTGTGTGCCCGTGGTGAGCTCCAGAGTCCAGGGCACCTATTCAGTGTCAGCAGGGGGTCAGGTGTGTGTGCTCCGCTTTAGAGCTGTGTGTCAGATTGTGTCCTGGGCATGAATACTCACGTGCTGGGTGTCAGGTGTGGGTGTACAGGTATGAACAGTATAGGCTTTTGTGTGCCCTGCTCTTAGGTGCATATGGGGTGCAGACCTTATCCCCCAGGTGTGAGCTGTTGGGGGTCCTGCAGGCAGCAGCTGTGTACCTTCTGGGATTGAACTGTGAGCCTTGGGGAACCTGGGGTCTGCAAGTCCCCAGCCCACCCCCATGCAGCTCTGGCCAGTAAGGTGTGAGAGGCTGGGGGTGGGGTGGGGGGGAGCCTTTAGAAAATGCTTGAGAAACTCTGTAAAAGATGCATTCTGATGAAAAAAGCAGTCCTGTGGTTGGGTCTCTACAAAAGAAAAGGGAAGTTTTGCCAGGAACTGGTTGGTAGACGTCCCTCTGAAAAATGCATAGATGCCATCACGATGGGCCTGCGAGGGGCAGATGGGGACAGAGACCGGGCAGAGCTGGCACCCCCGCAGGGAGGGCAGCTTGAGGTTGCCCAAGAGCCCTCAGATCATCTTCATGTTGAACTTGCGGGTGCCCCCCTGACTGCCCGCCGCGGTGGGCCCGTCCACCTTCCGGAAGGAGTACTCCACGGAGAAGTTGTTCTTGTGCTGCCCGCGGCCCCGGCTCCACACGAAGAGCAGCAGGAAGCAGAAGAGGACGACGCCCAGGAAGGTGATGCAGCCCATGGCTGTGGACACCAGGATGGTGGTGAGGTCCAGCGGGAAGCGCGTGGCCGCCAGGGTCTCATTGTGGCCGTCGCCCGGGGTCCGGTTGGTGGCCTGCTCTGGCTGTACGGCCAGCGTGGCAAAGTAGGTGTCATTGCCGCCCGCGTTGCTGGCCACGCACGTGTAGGTGCCGCTGTCCTGTGGCCGCGCGTCCTGGATCTCCAGCGTGCCCCCAGGTAGCAAGCGTGCCCGGCCAGCACTGGCGGCGGTCACCACGCGGTGCTGGGGCGTCACCCAGGCCACAGTGGGTGCCGGCTCGCCCTCCGCGCGGCACTGGAAGCGCACATCCTCGCCCGCAATGGCCATGACCTGCTGCAGCTGCCGCTCCCGGATCTTGGGCTTGCGGCACACGAAGGACTCGAAGAGTGCCGAGTCGGGCAGGTTGCGCAGCGCGTCCCCACCGAGGTCTGCGGGGGTGGCGCAGGCCGGCAGCCGCCCATCGAAGTTGAGGGTCTTGCGGCGCTGCACGATCCACAGCAAACGACAGTCGCAGGCCAGCGGGTTCCCGTCCACACGCAGGGTCTCCAGGGTGTTGACGGAGTGGAAGGTGCTCTCCTCCAGTGTGGACAGTAGGTTGTTGGAGAGGTTGAGCAGGCGGATCTGACGCAGCCCCAGAAAGGCCTGCGGTTCCACCACAGCCAGCAGGGCCCCGGCCAGGTGTAGCTCGCGCAGGCGGACCAGGTCGCGGAAGGATGCACGTGGCACTGTGCTGATGGGGTTGTGCGACAGGTTGAGGCAGGTGAGGTGAGCCTGGTGGCGCAGCGCAGCGGCTGGTACAGTGGTGATATTGGTGTGAGTGACAGACAACGAGGTCAGATTGAGACCCTCCAGGCTGCCCGGGGCCACCTCCTCTAGCAGCGGCCAGTTGTCAATCTCCAGGTGCAGCAGTCCTGCAAGCCGGCAGAAGTTCTGGTCCTCCAGGGCCGCAATGGCCAGGTGCCGCAGCCTTAGGGTGCCCAGGCCCCGCAGGTGGCCCAGTGACTCAGCCGACAGTGCCGTGAGATTGCAGCGCTCTAGGGTCAGTTCTTCAAGCGCCAGCAGCCCTGCAAAGGCCCGGTGCGAGATGAACACTAGGTCGTTGTCGCCCACCTCCAGCCGGCGGAGGCTGTGCAGGTCCTGGAAGGTGTAGTCCAGGAGGATAACCAACTTGTTCTCACTCAGGTCCAGCAGCGTGAGGTTGTCCAGGTGCGCGAAGACCCCAGGCGGGATGAGCTTGAGCAGGTTGCCACGCAGGCGCAGGACGCGCAGGCGCGACAGGTTGGCAAAGGCGCCTGGTTCCACGTGCGCGATCACGTTCTCGCTCAGGTCCAGCTCCTCCAGCAGCGGCAGGGCAGCCAGGTCGCCCGGGTTCAGGCAGCGGATGCGGTTGCGGCTGAGCTCCAGCAGGCGCGTCTCAGCCGGGATGCCGTCGGGCACAGCGGTCAGTCGGCGCCGGGGACAGGCCACCATGCGAGTCTGTGCTGTGCACTCACAGCGTGCAGGGCAGCCCCCTGCTGGGGCCGCGGGCAAGAGCAGGAGCTGCAGGCTCAGGACGCACAGCCAGCAGGTCATCGTGTGGAGCCTGGGCCTAGGGCCACGCCACCATCCTCGTGGGCACCTGGGGGTGGAGGCAGCATTAGCATGGATTCCGCCTCCATGTCTGCCCCAGTAGTGCACCCGCGAAGTGTTTATACACCCTGGGACCTGCAAACTCACTTCTGGGTGTATACCCAAGAAGATCGAGCACACATGACCTTACAAAAGCCTGTACACCCATGTTCACAGCAGCAGCATTCTATTAGCCCAAAAATGGAAGTAGCCCAAGTACACAGCGTAGCTCCTCCACACACGGGAGTGTTGCTTGGCTGTGAGGAGGGAGGCGCTGACACCCACCACAGCATGGATGGACCTTAAACACACGGTGCTCAGTGACAGAAGCCAGACACACAAGGCCACCCAGTGTGTGATTCCATTTATGTGAAACGTCCACAACAGGCACATCCACAGACAGGAAGTGGGTCAGTGGTTGCCAGGGGCTGGGGAGAGGGGTTGGGGTGATTGCTGATGGGGACAGGGTTGCTTTTAGGAGAGATGAGAATGTTTTAGAATTAGATAGTGGTTGCACACCCTTGAAAATATGCTAAAACCACTGAATTATGCACCTTAAAAGGGTGAATTTTACAGTCTGTAAATTTTATCTCAATTTATAGAATTGCAAAAGAAAGCATTTATTGAACTGGGGAAGAACCATACAAATATAATGTACACATTTTTGATACCAAAACCCTCCATTTATTGAGGCCTACGGTAGACCAGGCTCTGAATATACCAAAGAACAGGACAGATAGATGCAGATCCTGCCTTCCAGGGGCTCACATTCATCAGGTTGGGGGTATAGGTGGTCTAAATGTTTCCCTCTTCCCTCCACCAGAGTCCTTACAAGGTCCCTCATTCATCTTGTCCTCACTCTGTTACTTGCCTGCAGGAATCCAACCATCACGTGAAAGTATAATGAATCTTAAAGCCCTATTCATTGTCTCCTTCAATTGGCTTGTGAACTCTCCAGGGCCTTTGTCTTAGTGGGACCTAGAACTGAGCCTAAGACGCAGCACCTGCTTGATGACCAGCAACGTGTTCAATACACAGGCAACAAGATCAGAGGACGCATTGCAAGAGGCTGTGAGGGGAAGCAGTGTGTTTAGATGATCAGAGTGACCAGATGGAGGGAGACTGCAGACCAGAAAAGGTGACATGTGAGATGAGACTCTAGTGGGTGGAAATTGTGTCCCCTAAAAAGACATGTTCAAATCTTGTCCCTGGTCCCTATGAATGGGGCCTTGTTTGGAAGTAGGGTCTTTGCCGATGTGATTAGTTACGATGTGGTTAACACTGGGGTAGGGTGGCTCTAATGCAATGACAGGTGTTCTTCGAACAATAGGGGAATTTGGACCTACATATAGCTTCACACTAAGGGAGGAGGCAGAGAGTGGAGTGATAGGATGGGAAGGGAGATGCTATAGCTGAGAATGTGGTCACACAATGAGGAAACCGAGTGACCCTCGTTTCCAGGAGGTCTTAGGTTTCTGTTCCCAGCCGGAGAACATAGTCAGGAGGCTGAGGGAGGGAGCTAGAGCCCTTGGTTGTGCCCTCACACACTGCAATTATTCTTAATCCTGACCTGGGTATTGCAAGGGACATAATCCTTCCCCCAGGTAAACCTGGGGCATTCTGAGGCTGTTTTTCTAGGTCATTCTCTCCCATGTTGTCTTGGACAGCACATGGTGAGGTTGTGTTCAAGTGGGGACAAGGGAGCCAGAAGGATGGTTCCCTGTTCAGCCCATCTCACTCCTCTGGCAACATCCTACCTTAAACCTGTCCCTGAGTCTGAGGTCACTCCCAGTTCCCTGTTGTGTTGCTCTCTGTGGTCAAGGGGAAACTGTCCCCTTACCCAGTAATGAGGACAGGGCCTCAGCAGCCTGCTTTGGAGGAGTCGGGACCTCCCAGGCTCTGTCTTAAGGAGGAAATGGCTGGTATTGTTCATTCAGCCCCCCAAATACAGACTCATAGTGGGCAGAACTGCCTGGTTTGTTCTTTCTGCAGGAGAGAATTTCATGCCCCTAGTATAAAATTCAAAGTCCTCCTTTGTGGCCCACAGGCCCTGGATGTCCTGCTCCTGTCCCCTCACTGCCTTCACCTCCTCCCTGTCTCCCCCTTGCTGACTCTGCTCCAGCCAAATGGACCTCCTCACTGTTCCTCAATATGCCAGGCACAGTCCTGCCTCAAGAACTTTGCATGTGCTGTGACTAATATCTGGAACACTTTTCTACATGGCTCTCTTCCTGACTTTATTTGGGTCTCACCTCTAATGTCACTGGTTACTTTCTGAACTAAAGTCCCCACCTTAGTTTCCCAGAAATGTCATTTAAACCCTCATTTAAAGCATCATCATCACCATCACATCATCATTGCCATCACCATCTTCACCATCATCACCACCACCATCACCACTGTCAACACCATCACTGTCACCATCACCATCATCACCATCCCGGTCCCCATCACCATCATCACCATTGCCATTATCATCATGGCACACACTTCCATAGCCCCTGCTCTGTGCCAGTGCTGGGCTAAGGGCTTCATCCAGATTGTCCCCTTTAATTCCCATGACAACCCTACTTTACAGATGGTAACAATGAAGCTCAAGGCAACAAGTCACGGGCTCAGGTTCACACAGCCCATAAGAGGTGGGGTGAAGTGACTGGCGCTGCTGCCCCTATAACACTCACTAATCTTTTTTTTTAAAGATTAATTTTATTTTTTTGACAGAGAGAGAGAGAGACAGAGAGAAAGGGGAGGGCCCAGAGCAGTCTCCATAGTTTTATGTCATCAGTTCTCGACATAATTTGGTTCTACACAGGTGGGTGGGGGCCACGCAGGGCCCGGGGCCTCCCACATGGAATTAGCCCTGGCGAGACTCGAACTGGGACCACACCCCAGTTCAGCATATGGGTCCACATGGACCAGGGCCAGGACTCAATCCTTGGACCCCAGGGCTGCAAAGTGAGCACTCAACCTGCTGAGCCATCCCAGCTTCCCCTCTTTTTTAAATTTATTTTTTATTTTTTTATTTTTGACAGAGAGAGAGAGAGAGAGAGAGATACAGAGACAGAGAGAGAACTGAACTGGGAGAGCTCCCAGTTCAGCATATGGTTCCGCACGGGCTGGGGACCGGGATTTGATCCCTGGTCCTCGGTGCTGCAAAGTGAGCGCTTAACCCACTGAGCCATCCTGGCTTCCTTTTTTTTTTTTTTTTTTTTTAAGACACAGCCTGAACAGGGTCCTGGGAGCTCATTTAGCTGTAATTTAAAACATGGTTCTGTTTTTGCTAGACCAATTTTTATTATCACCTCTGGAGATGCTGTAACACTAATTCCCTTGTGTATTCATTCAGTCTGTCAGTCAGTCATCAGTCAGTCAACAAACAGGTACCATGTGCTGAGCACGTTCCAGGTGCTCACACAGATCACAGAAGACAAAGAGGTCTGCTGTCTGAGAGCTGAGGAACAGTAATGCAGCCTCTCCTGCCTCAGGTGCCATAAGTGAAAAGAATAAATTCAGGAAAAGGGTGATGGTGGTGTTCAGTGATTGCAATGATCTAATTTACTGATGAAGGGGTGTTCTTGCAAAGACATACAGGAGAAAGGGAGTAGAGCAGGTGGTGGCAGGAAGAACAGTCCATGGAGGGGACAATGCAGTGAGGAAGGGGGCTGTGCAGTTAAGTCACAGAGGAGGTGGGGGGTGGTCATTGCAATTGGAGAGATGAAAATGGACTTCCCAAAAATTTTAAGTTTTTTTTTTTTGTCTTCTTTTTTTTTTTAAGTTTGTTGTTGTTTTTTTTAATTGGAAAGAATTAAAAAGAAAAAATGTTGGCGAAGCCAGGAAGGCTCAGTGGGTTGAGCACTTGTCTTGCAGCCCCAGGGACCAAGGATCAAGTCCTGGCTCGTGTGAACCCAAATGCTGAACTGGGGTGTGCTGCCCATGGGGGAGGCCGCCCTGTGCGGCCCCCACCCACCTGTGTGGAATAAAACCATGTCGAAAACTGATGATGTACAACTATGGAGACTGCTCTGGGCCCTCCCCCTTCTCTTTATCTCTCTCTCTCTCTGTCAAAAACAATAAAATAATCCACCTGTGTGGAATAAAACTATGTCACAACTAATGTACAACTATGGAGACTGCTCTGGGCCCTCCCCCCTTCTCTCTCTCTCTCCCTCCTCTCAAACAATAAAATAAATCTTTAAAAAAAACAATAAAATAAATATTAAAAAGAACAGTTGCCTTAGAAGGTTGGATAAGGACAAAATCAGGAAGGAAGTACTCAAGTGACGAAAGGCCGGGACAGCTAGGGCACAGCTATTGTGACACTAGTCACAGAACGGCCAGCAGGAGACCTCAGTTCTGACAGGCTGTGTGACCTCTGATGAAAAAATGCACCCTCTCTGAACCTAGCTTATCAAAGGGAATGAGAACCCCTGGGGCTTTGGAGCTCCAACTCTATAATTACTCCAGGATGAGAAGATAGCTGGTTCGCAGCACCCGGCAGGGGCCACTTAAGCTGTGACCCAGTTTGTCAACTCTAACCTCTCCCTTAGGCACAGCCCTGTCGTCTCCTTTGTTGGGGAATGGGTTTGAGGGGCTCAGGGAGGGCTCTTGCAGCTGGGCTAAAGCTTCAGACACCTCCCCCTGAGGTTCTGGTTGCTCACCTAGGGAGAGGTCCTGGTTCTTGGAGAGGGAATGGTGGGGACTCTATTCTGCCCACAGAACCCCCATTCCCTCACCTTTTCTGACACTGGCTGGGCCTGAAAGCAGGAGGGTGGACTCAGGTGGAGGCTGTGGTTGGGGGCTGCAGCCAACATGCTTGAGTGCCCCTCTGTTCCTGCCACTCTCAGATGATAAAGGGCTGGGGCTTCAAGCAGGTGAGGTACCCTGTCTGGGCCTGTTCCTCTCCCTGGAGCCTTCCAGTGGGGTTAGAAGGCCATGATCCTCAGTTCCCAACTTAGGGGTTTGCATACCAGTCCTGCAGCTGCAGGGATGTCATTAGGGCCCTCCAGATCCACACCTCATCCCTCCTCAAGGACCTGCCACCCACCTGGGGGGCCTCTCCTCACATCCTCCCAGGACTAAACACCACTGTTCACTGATGACTCTTAATTTTGTGTTTCAGCTACCAGGTTTCCCCTGACCTCCAGCCCTGAACACAGCCACATCCCTGACCTCTCTCGGGAGGCCCCGCAGTGCCTAACCTCACCCCCTCCTCTCACATGGGCCGGAATTATGGCAGCTACTGGCTCACACCCCCAGCCAGCCCATCGCCAGCTGCTGTCAGCTCTACCTCTGGGCACCTCTTAGACCCACACCGTTCTGCATCTCCTGCCTCTGCCAGACCACCCACATCCCTCTTCTTCTAGCACAGTCTCAAGCTCGCTCCACAGCACTCACTCAACAGACACCCATCCTTGCTCTGGCTTCAGTATTCTCACCTGCACGATGGGACTGGGTGTGTATGAAGGTGTCTCCCCCTCGGCACTGCTGATATCTGGGCCAGTCATTCTCTCTGCTGGGCACTGTGGTGTGCTGAGCAGGCTCCTTGGTCCCCCATTGCATGCCAGGAGCACCCCCAGTGTGACAACCATAGATGTTCCCAGACATGGCCTAGTGTCCCATGGGGACAGGATCACCCTGGGTGAAACCCCTGCCACAGAGTGGGTCGGGTGCAGAGCAGGCATTCCTAGCAGGTTGATTGTCAGCCTGTGTTCTAGATGGGGAAGCTGAGGTCCAGAAAAGGGAAGGGACTCACCCAGGGCCACACAGCTAGTGAGAAGCAGATTCAAAGCTGAAACCCTGAATTTCACACTGTATATTCCCATGGCTCTCCCAGGAACAGGGGTCCTTGTCCTCCTCGGGGCCCTGACTCTGCTGGCTCTGCGGGCCTGGGGGCCCGTCCTGTGCTGGCTCTGGGGGCCCGTCCTGTGCTGGCTCTGCGGGCCCGTCCTGTGCTGGCTCTGGGGGCCCGTCCTGTGCTGGACCCAGGAGCCCGTGCTGCACCAGCCCTGCGGGCCTCCGGCCTACCCTGTGCTGGCTAGACAGAAACACGAGGTTCCAGAGCTGCCCTTGGCCGAGCAAGACTTCCTCCTCCCACACCATGGACTGCTTCCAGGTCAGTGCGCGTGTGGTAACATGGCCCAGGGCTGGGGAGCCCTGCCGCCACCCATGCCTGGGCTTCTTGCACCCCTGCCCACAGGGGTGGACAGATGACATGTTGTCTAAAAGACAGAGATCCACTGCCACCCGGGGCCTGCCTGGAGTGGGTGGCGGGTGGCCTGCGTGCTGTGCACTCAGTCACACTCAGGTCTCCCTCTCTCTTTCTGAAACTAGTGTGCAGGGCTCTGAGCTGTGCGGGGGCAGGGGCACAGCACCACCCTGGCCGTCATGGGATGCATTTTCTCCCGTTTCAGGTGTTCAAGTCAGTATTTTTTAGTACATTCACAGATATGTGCAAAATGGTTACTACCTCTACCTAGTTCCAGAATACTCCATCATGCCCAAAAGAAGACCCATCCTCATTCCATCACTCCCATCCCCTCCTCAGTGCCTGACAAGCACTAGTGTACTCTCTGTCCCTGTGGATGTGCCTGTTGTAGACATTACACATAAGTGGAATCACATACTGGGTGGCTTTGTGTGCCTGGCTTCTTTCACTGAGTGTCATGTCAGGTGGGCAGGTGGGCAGGTGGGCAAGCAGACAAGAATTGTGCAAACAAATAAATGAAATAGATCGTTTGGAGAAAGGGGCGTTCACATGGCAGGGGGTGGGGCAGTCTGAACTGAGACCTGAACAGTGGACAGCAGCCACCAGGCCTAAGCCTGGGAAACAGTGTCTCAGGTCGGACCCGCCCCCTAGCTAGGAAGGAGCCTGGTGTTCCAAAGAGCAGAAAGAGGCTATAGCCCGGGTGTGTCTGAGTTTGGGCAACAGATGAGGTTGGCAAGGGTGAAACTACATAGAGTATTAAACATACTGGGAGGCGTCCACACTTGATTTGAAGAGTAGAGGAGGAGCTATGGGGTAGTTCGAGCAAGAGCATGACATTCTGAATTGCAGCCTGAAAATGTGTCCAGCTTTATGTGGTCTGACTCTGTCACCCTACATCACTTGAGCCTGGGAAGTCTTGTCTCCTGCCTGGATGGCAATGTTGTGAGAACAAGGACCACATTATTTCTCTCTCCACCTCCAATATGCACAGAGCTGGGTCTCCGAGGACCCAGTACTATCCAGTGAATAGAGCAGGTAATCAGCCAGAACCTGCGGCCTGGATGAGACTCCTGCCCCACCACCTTTGGCCGAGACTTTTTTAAAAAAAGATTTATTTTATTGTTTTGAGAGAAAGCAAGAGAGAGAGACAGAGAGACAGAGAGAATCAGGGAGGGCCATAATTGTACATCATTAGTTGTGACAGTTTCATTCCACACAGGTAGATGCAGGGCTATACGGTGCAGGAACTAAACTGGGGGCCTCCCACATGGGAGATGAGAACCTTCACCACCATCCTAGCAGTTACCAGTTGCACCGCAGTTGGGTATATGGGTTTGCGTGGGCGGGGGTAGAATTCAATCCCCGGACCTTGCAGTTGCAAGGCATGTGCTCACCCTGCTGAGCTATCCCAGCATCCTCCGGCCTGAGACATTTTTTTTATCTTTTCACATTTATAGAGAGAAATTATCTTTTTGTCTTCAGTGCATATTTATTTCTATTTTACTTTTGACAGATAGAGAGAGAGACAGAGACAGAGACAGCTAGAGAACCGAACTGTGGGAACTCCCCAGTTCAGCATGTGGGTCCTGCCTGGGCCGGAGCCGGGATTCGATCCTCGGTCCTCGTGGCC
>PVKE010023422.1:0-24656 GCA_004027555.1 Craseonycteris thonglongyai
CTGAGCTTTACTGACCCAGTTTCACAGGGTCATTGCAAATAAGTTGATGATATATGGGAATATATGATTCAAAAGCTGAGATAAACACTTCTTTATTAATGTTTAATTCATAAACAATAAAGTGCATGAAGTTCAATATGTTGTGTAACCAATACACAAGCTTACAATCACAATAGAAAGATCTCTCTTGTTCTTTTACAATAAATCCACACCATACCTGCTACCACCACAAACACTATTCTGGTTTCTTTAACCATATAGATTCATTTTCTCTGTCCTTGGATTTCAGATAAATGGGGCCATACTATATGTGCTTCTTTGTAGTTGACTTCTCTTTAGCATAATGCTAGTGAGATATGTGTTTGTGTATCATTCCTTTTTATTGCTGAGTATTTCATTGCATGAATATATCACATTTTGGTGATCTATATATACTCCTGCTAGTAGATACTTAAATTACTTTCAGTTTTAGCTACTATGAATATAACTACTATGAACATTCTTGTGTATGTTACTGTGTGGATATTCACTTCCATTTTCCAAAGTAAAATTGCTGTATCATAGGATAGGTACAAATCTCCCTGTACAAAAACCTGCTAAACTGCGTCCCCAGGTTGTTTTATGAGAGCTCCAGATGCTCCACAGCCTTAAGAATCATTTTAGCCTCTTAAGTGTCAAACCTTATAAAGGGTTTTGAAATCGAGAGCGTCTATGGCTTTGATTAAATTTAGTTTTAAATCCTAGCTCTAGAAATCATATCTCTTTATATACATATATGTATAACTATAAGAGTGGAACCTAGCCTTTCCCCCCGGATAATCAGCAAGCTCCTAGGCAGCAGAAGACAGTAGCCCAGAGGTCTGGACCTCTGGCAGGCTAAAGATAACATCTTGATCTAAGTTATGCTTCAACTCTTCATTCCTAAGGGCGAATGCCACACTGGCTACTTTCCCATGAGACCAGAGAGAGGGACGGCAGAAAAGACCTCAGAACTGTTCTCAACATCTGAAGAAATGTTTATTACTCTTACTTCATCTCCAACCAACTCCTAGTATGACCCATTACCACCTCACCAATGGTGTCTTGTGATTTTGCCCTATAAAATCTGAAACCTCTACATCAGGGAGTCGGATTTTTAGAACATGAGTTCCCCCATATCCTTGTTGGCCAACTCAATATTAAATTACATTTTACTTTCTATATCGCTAACTCCTGCTCATGCATTTCTTTGGGCCAGTGCATGTAGGCAGGCAGACTCAAGAAAAAAAATTGAGGTTCCAGTAGCAGTTTCAGTGCAGTTTTCATTTGTATTTTCCTAATCACTAATGAGACTGATTACCTTTTCATGTGTTTATGGATTATTTATATATATATTTTTGGTAAAGTATCACGTCTTTTGTCTATTTAAAAATTAGGTTATTCCTAGATAGTTGAACCCCTTGTTTTCCCATCCTTACGGTTAAAAATCTTTCTACTTATATTAGTTTGTTTCCTTAGCAAACATAATTGAGAACAAATTTAAGGACAGAATTCTAAATCTAATAGCCAATGTTTTTTCAAACAATAATGATAATACAAGTCACCTGGATGTCTTGTTAATCCTGCTAAGCTGCCATTAGGATTTGGGAAGCCTGGAGTATGGTCCAAGATTCTGAATTCCTAACAAGGTACTGCAAAGTGTTAATATTGCTGATCCAGTGACCCTCTTTGAGTAGTAAAGTACTAAATGTTCCAGAAGCATGGAAGGTTATTTTAGAAAGGTACATCTAATATTTATTGTAGATCATAGTTCTTAAGGAATTGCAGTTTTAGAAGGCCAAAGGTGAAAGAGATCTTCAGAAATAAGATGAAAAGGTGTAGATTCTTGTATATTGATTTCACTAATGGGCCGGATTCTTTAACTTCATGGATTCAAGTCCTTTGCCACGTAGCTTGGCTGTGCTCTTTCACTTTGGCTTTGTATTAGCCACGTGACATGCGTTGTCCAATGGGGTATTAGCCACTGTGACAAAGCGGAGGCCTGTAGGTACCTGTGCGCTCAGGGTTGTCCTGGCTTGTTTCTCTGTGCTCACCAGCTTAGCCTCCTGAAGAACAAGAGAGACACATGGTCCTATCCCTGCACTGCCCCAGACAACAGTGCATACACCTGCAAACACGTGCAGGGGCCCAGTCCACACTGAACCTACTGCCCTGCCCAACCCCACCCGAATTGCTAACTTGTAAACTCACAGGCTACATAAATACTGTTTTAAACAGATGCTATTTGGGGCTAGTCTGTTACACAGAGTCACTGGGACTTTAGAGAATAAGTGATCTTTTTAATGGAGGAAGGAGCTGTATAAGGGCAAGGATAAGGGTACCAAAGAAAATTCTCCAATTCTCCACTCTCCCCCTGGCCTCTAATTCCTCCCAACACTCTAGAGTCCTTGTTGTTGTTGTTGTTTTTCTTCAAATACCACTTTACATGTCTTAACTTGGCTGCTAAAACTTCATCTAGATTCTAGAGGAAGAAAAAATATGGAGTTAAAACATAGTTCTAGGGCTTATTACCCGCCCCCTCCCCCTCTGGAATAAATTCTAGGTTTCAATGTCCTCAATAGTACTACCTATGGCATAGAGTTATTGCCAGACATAAACTGAACCTACGAGTAACGTGATTCACGTGTTTTCTAACCCATGGTAAATGGTAGACACTAAGGAAAAACGGAGTGTGAAAATGACACTTTTAGTAAAAAAATGCTGTGTTAATTATGCCTCCCTATAAAAAATGCTCACCACTTGATAATTACTTTAGAAGGCAAATACAGTGTATTTGTTTAGCGCTATTAAGCGGTAGGCTATTGCTCGATATCAAGGAAGAAGGGAATTTTATTTTATTTTATTTTTTTTAAGATTTATTTTCATTGTTTTTTGACAGAGAGAGACAGAGAGAGACAGACAGACAGAGAAACAGAGAGGAGCGGGAGGACCCAGAGCAGTTTTCATACTTGACATTAATTTTCCATATAGTTTCACTCCACAGGCGGGCATGGGGCTGCTCAGGACATGAACTGGGCCAGGAGCCTCCCACATGGGCCCCGGCAAGAACTGAACTGGGGGCACACCCCAGTTCAGCATATGGGTCCGCCTGGGCCAGGGCCAGGATTCGATTCTTGTGCTCTGGTGCTGCAAAGTGAGCACTCAACCTGCTGAGCCATCAAGGGAATTTTAAATGAATGCATAATTGAATATTTCTATTTTACCTTTCTGAGAATCAAGGCAAAAATAGATATGGGATATTATAATGTATTACTTAATAGAATCAACTTTTTTTTTTTTTTTTTAATCCACAAATACAGGAGCAACAGAAATTACGGTCAATTTTATGCCAATTGACTTACGGTATTTAATTTGTCTTTGTCTCTGATATTCAATTATCCAGTAACCTATTGCAGTTCGTGTTGAATTTGCTCTATAGAAATAAATTATAATTTCTTTTACTTTACCTGATTTTATATAATTATCATTTTATTTTTTTCAAAAAACAGGGATATCAGACATTAGTGTCAATATAATGTGTAAAAAGCTTCACTTTACTAGGTTCTGTTCCAGGCAGAAGATGCTATTTAGATAGTTGTGTAAATTTATTGAGGGGCCAAAATATTTTACTTTTATGGGTAATAAATTTACTCATAATATTGATTCCCTAAACTTGCTGAGTCTAATAAACCTGTCTTTAAAGGATCTTAAATCTTTTCCTAAAGGTTAATTTTGTATTTAACATCTTATTTGTGGCAGGTATACCAGCTCTACCATCACTATTTTCCCTAAATTGAGCCACAGCTTATTCTGGCTAAAATATATAGCAACAGTTTTCCATCCAAAATGTTATTTGGAAAATTGTGTAACTTGGTAAGTAAGATCGACGTCCAGTGATTTTGTTCAGCATCTTAGTAAAGCAGAATGTTTAAAATGACACACACTCTATGATACTAGAATCTTTTTTCTTCTGTGCTCCTTCTTTCTTGTAACTTTTATTTCTGTTTTCTTATTTTTCAGGCTTTTAAACAATATACATTTAATGGTTCAGAAAAGACAATTACTTGTCTGTAAATAAAAGAACCCTAGAGAGGAAACATGTTACTTTTAGAAATAATAAAGGGGAGAAAGTGTTCTTTGTGGTTACAATAATGAAGGAGAGCTGTGTGTCATGACTGTTGATATATATTGGGAGTATCTGGAACAATAAAGATTACTATGAACTAAGAGAGCTCAGAAGCAGTTCGTATGGTGTTTCATTTATTATTTTCTCTCTGGGACCATTCATTCAGACACTAGGATCCCGGAGAGATAAAAAACAGAAGTGGTTTATGTATGAATTGCCATGAATAACATGTACCTAGAATCCTAGATATTTTAAGCTGAGATGTTTAGTGCTTAAAAGAGTTTGCTGTTTGCCTGGCCACTCGGGCATTTTCACAAGTATGGAAAATGAGAGTCTTCTCTTGGGTTATCGGTTTGAATTGACAAAGGAAAAAAGATAATGAGTTTGGACTATATATATTGCTCACAGCAGTATATAAAGAACAATGTTCTGAGGGGCAAGCAACAATAATAAATAATGTATTGTGAAATGCAAATCTGGAGAGAGGAGTTTTCTTTCAGGCTTTAATCTTGAAGGGTCCTTAAAGCCTTAAAAAATTATGTAACCTTCCTTGTCTTGAGCAAGAATGATAAACAACCTAATTGTCAACATACCATGGATGGGGCATAGGAGGTAAATAGATACAATTTATTAAGACACAAGATGGAAACAAAATAAAGCCTCAAGTAGAAACAGAAGACGGAAAGTAGAATGCTATTCTCTTGGGCTAGGCTAAAACTAAATCAAACAGCTATTAATAATTGATTTTTATAAAATAGATTGGCCTTTGATCTGCCTCATGCTAAACACAAGGTGTTTTACTGGAGAGAGGGTTATAGCTTTAGCAATAATTATAGATCATAAAATGAAAGTTAAAAGTAAATTTTCCAGCAAGGTTTTTCTTACCCTTTTTCTTTGATTTTTAAAAATTATCTGAACCAGTTGGATCTGAATTGGCAAGATTTTGGTAGCTTCGACTAAATAAACAGCATCCCTTTTACTGTATTATGTACTAAGACTCTCTTCCTATCTGGAATGATATATAGTATACACAAATATTATGAGAGATAATATTTGTACTTCAGAAATAGAAGCTAATGTTGTATTCCTGGTTATAAGATATTTACTTTAGTAATACCACCAAAAGAATTAGAGTAACTTGCTTGTTTGTGATGCTTTTATAAATTATAGCACTTCAATATCTAATCTTTCTATCCTTGGGATAGATGTAGATTTTTAAAGATGAGAAAATCAGGTTGAGGTCACTTAAATAACTAATTGGATCGTGCATGCTTCTATTAAAAAAATCTGTAACTAAGGTTTACATACCTTAAATCTTATACTTCTGAATCCTTGCCGTCTTTTCAATATTAACCACAAGAGAATAGTTTCCAGGTTACAGCTAAAGTCTTTCTTACTAAAGCTCTTTTTATAAACCATTTATCTGAACTTTTTTTCTCATTGCAATATTTGTTTTAATAATAGTCTTATTTTACACATTATTTAGTCACTTTTTGTTTAATGAAAGGTTTGTTAATAAGAATATTATACACTTTTACTTGTATAATTAAAAAGCAATAATTAAGCATGATGTACTTATAGGAAAATGCAAATGTTATTCAATAGTAAGACATACCAGTTCAAAATTTTCAATTGCTGGCTTCCACCCTCAGAATTGTAAAACAGGTGTATTTACTTTATGAAAAGGGGATTGCACAGCTCTTAATAAAGGGAATAATGTGCAAACAGAAAGCTGTATAACTGGGAAGTGAATAGGCTAAATAAAGTGTGATTTTCTAGTAATAGAAATGAAAGAAGTAGCACGTTTAAACTCCGACATTCTTCACAAAGACTCATTAATTATAATGTAACAAGTTTTTCAAGGTAATCTTGAGTATGAACAAAAGGCTATGCTGTATCAAGGATAAAAGGCAGATGTTTCAGAATTTTTTGTTTTGCTTTGCTTTTAGAATCTTTTTTGTTCAGGAAATGTTATAGAGAAGCAAAGTTAAAATATTGTTTTGTTTTATTTTTTTCCCAAAGCTACAGTAAATAATCACAAATTCTTCATATGCCTGTGTTAAAAATGGCTCTTGTAGGTAAAGGGATCGTGGACCCAAATTGTGAAATCATGGAATCTTTACACCTGTGGAGAAAAGGCAATAGCACATTGTCTAGTTCATAATTTTATTGATTATTTTTCCTTCACTCTATTTTCTGAGAAACAAATCCTAACCCTCAGTACAATTTCTTTCTTTTAGTCCCAGACTTTCAGTTTTCCGGTTATATCACAATATTGTACATTTTCTATTGTTTACTTAGAAAACAATAAAATGTATGCTGTTCTTTTAAGAAAATGCAAATGTATACGTTATAATAAGAATGACCTGTTTTTGTACCTGAATGCTGCCACCCAGGACATATAATGTACAAGTTTTTCATTGCTTCAGCTGACAGTATAATGCATCATTCTCTTCATAGCTCTATACCTCAAACTGGCATAACCATTTGTTTTATTGATGGAAGAGAGGGAGACAATCTAGGTTATTTGTGTGACAACAATGGTGTGTCTAGCTAGATTTCCCTTGTCAAAAATTATAGCATGATCAGAATGTATGTCAGATTTCCCATCAGAACTGGACAGGAAAGCCATGTGACTCTGGAAATATCAGATAGCAACTTGACACATTTGTATCCATGAAGTATCAAGTTGGAAAGCTACTAAAAAATAAAAAATGCTGGTTTCCTCAGTGAAGCAACCAAAGCAAACGGCAAAAAGACAAAGGAGATGAAAAAGATATCCTGTCAAACGCATTCCCTCAGACCAGAAAGTTTCTAAAAACCATAGGAGATCAGCCCTACCCGCAACTATACTAATTGAGGGGTGGTCAGAGAAATAGAAGACAGTGTAAACCAGAGCAAATGTAGGTAAGGCCAGATTTTTCTGTTTCAATACAAAATAAAGACTTCAACACTTGTCTAAAACTGTACCTAAAACTGGTAATTTGAGCACATGCATGTTGTATTATAGGATTGAATACCTGAAACCTATATAATTTCATGAACCAATGTCACCCCAATAAATTTAGTAAAAAACCACTTGGTAATTTAAATATGTCAAAACAAGGCCATAGCTATTTTTCCTCTACATCCACACGCTTCCTGATGTTTCCAGGAGCGGAGGTCCCTTAACAGCTCATCCCAGGTTCAGTGGCCCACGGTCTACGCGTACATCATGGAACAACATCTGGCAGAGAAAACCAGGGATGGAGGAAGTGATGCAAACTCTCAGAGGGGCAAGGCAGTGGGGGCACAGTATTGTGCTTGTATCTGGGTTGCACCTCTGCTCAAGAGCTTCAGCTCACTGAGGGCTCAGTTCTGAACACCTGTGTCCCAGTCTCCAGTGAGACACTTGGGTTGGAACTACCAACTCCGAGAAACTGCTCTTCTCCAGGATAGTGGAAGACTGAAGCCTGGGGCTCCTTTTCACTAGACTTTGTTCTTTATCTCCTCAAGGAATATTGGGAGACAGTAATGCCTGCCCCCTAAGAATCATCTCCTATAGAGGAAGAGGCTATGTTCTATCTGAAATACACCAGCAAATGAACTCTTTGAGGGCAAGGACGCTCTTCTGCATTACAACCCTAGAGCTTGGCATATAGTAGGTGCACAGTTAAATGTCTGTTGGGTGACTGAAATAGAACACAGTTTTGTCAGATTGAAGCCTTTTACAAATAGGTGTTATACCTCTCATCTGTATTGTTTTTATGCAAGTTTCAGTAGGATCGTGACTCCTAAACAGCTAGAGATTTGTCTCTCCACTGGAGCTGATAAATCGTTGAGCTGATAACTGATATCTGATGTGGAAGACAGCATAAAACGAATCTCTTTCCAATTTGTCAGTGTGGGTTTCCTACTTTATTCTATGAAGTTTTTCATATGGGTTAAGCTAAGTAGAATAGGTGGGAAATAACTCTTGCCAGACCGGATCTGTGCTACTGTCTTATGAAGTTGTTACAGACTCAAAAGAGGTGTTAGAGATTGTGTTGGATGCCAGAAAAGTTACTTTCAAAGCAATTACAATATTTTGGACCCCTATTGTTCAAGGCCTTGAGAAGAGGGGGAAAGAGGCCAAAGACATTTAGTAGTTTGGTTCTGCCTTTAATAGGCGTGAATCTTAGTGGAAGGCCAGACATGTGCACATCCTCATGTCTCATCCTTACCTGACCTTGTTTTACTTCATAGGATTTATCACCTGTTTGTTCATTATCTATCTCCTTCCACTAGAATGTCAGCCAATGAAGACAAGAAAGATTTGTTTATTTTGTCAACTAGTCTGTTTTCAATGCTCTAGGCGTTGGTTGGTACATAGTAAACCCTTAGTAAATATTTACTGTTGAATGAGCTATCAGTATCAGGTAGCCTATAATTTCCTCATTGATTTAAGACTAGATAATCTGTGAGTCGTTTAATAGTAGCATTTTATAGTCACTGCTGATCAAGGACAAATGTGCAGCCAATAAATAATTTATAAATTAAAAGGAAAATATTTGTTCTTATCCTATTCAAAAAAGACCTGCGAAATCAGACATTATATTTTCATTATATATAATATAACGTAATATAATATAATATATATATCAGAAAAATTCCAGCCTCTACTTTTCGTATTACATGGCTGGATACTTTTCAGACAGTTATTAGTATCTGGTGGTTCTGCTAGTGTCAATTCTCTTTTCCTAGCTGAAGAAACAATAGTACTGAGGAGCTGCAAAAATGTCAGATGGCATTTTGTAGTATACAGAATCTTATACTCAGAGAAGTCATCTTTCATCAGTGCCAGAATCTTTTGAGAAATGGAGGCCACAGGATCTGAATTGATTACTTGAGTGGAATAAAAGAATCAATACATAACTGCTTAATGTCTCCCAAACTCTGAATTACAGAAAAAATTTTGATGAAACACAATGAATTTATACTGTGCAATTCAATCACAGACTAAATCATGCAGAGTTGTTTTTGCTCAAAAATCTATCAATAGTATGATAGCAATAACATTTAGTAACAAATGCAGTTGTGGAGACTGATATGAATTGTCTACTTAAATAGCCATAACACTAACCAATCAAAGTTTCCCATGGTCGTTCCCATGTTGGTGGGTGGGAGGGTGAGTAGACATGCTATATTTTATAACAACTGATGATGATAACTAAGGAACTGTAATTCTGCAGTCTTAGCTTGCCTGATTTTATGCCTAAGGGAATAAGGATGTAAATTAGACATTAGTCACTTGTCAATACCAAAATATCTATGTGAATAAGGTAGGTCCAAAATGACTGGCTGGGATTGTAGAATCTATTGAATATATCGCTTTCTTTAAAATATATTACTTTCTCTAATTGAATTAAGTTAGCTTCATGTAAGTGGTGCCTACACTGACCTCAGAGGTAGATGAGACAGAGGTGGCAGCCTGAAGGTTGGGGTAAATTTGAAGGTCTGGAGATCATTTAAGACTGGGCAAGATGCCCTTTATGTTACCTTCTGACCATAGACTGTATGATTTTAAGAAATTGTAGCCCATTGCTATATGACTCCAATCCCAATATCTCACAGAGTAACAGTAGAAAGCTGAATTAATTGTGATGCGGGAAGAGATAAGACACAAATTCCTCATCCTGGATTGTCATATAACTTAACAGGTATTTTCCAAGCTTGTTGGGTCTGAAGCATCACTAAATAAGCTTGTTGAAAATATTTAGCTCTCCCTAGTTATTCTCCATCCCTGAGCTCTACAGAGTTTGATGGAGTGGACACAATTTGTAACAAAGGGAAAATCCTTCTTAAAGTCCTACCAGGTATTAGGTGAATGTAACTTTACTTCTTTACATTAACTAAATAAAATGACCCTTCCTGTATATATGAACATCTCCAATCATCTGTATGTTTCCCTGATCCAGGGGATTATAAATTTAGATTCTATTTTTTTTTTAAGATTTATTTTATTGTTTTGTCAGAGACAGAGATAGGAGACAGAGAGAAAGGGGAGGGCCCAGAGCAGTTTCCATAGCTGTATGTCATTGGTTTTCCACATGGTTTTGTTTCACACAGGTGGGTGGGGGCCATGCAGGGTGGGAGCCAGGCTAGGGGCCTTCAACATGGGAGGCACATCCCTGGGAGCTGGGGGACGAACCAGCGGCCTCCCACATGGGACGCTCACCCTGGCGAGAACTGAATGGGGGCACACCCCAGTTCAGCATATGGGTCCATATGAGCTGGGACCCGGATTCGATCCTCGGACCCTGAGGCTGCCAAGAAAGCTCTTAATCTGCTGAGCCATCCCAGCTTCCCGAATTTAGATTTTAAGTTACCAGGGACAGATGGTTGATCATACCCAAATTTGATTAATAGTTTACATATGTACATATTTAATAAGTATTTAAATATTATAATATATGTATGTATATATATATATATATACTTGTTTAATATATATTATGCAGATAAATATTTATTATATATAGAATTGTATATGTGATAATTTTTGAAAACATTAGATAGAAAACAGATAGATATTTTGTACTCTTCATTTGTATTGCAGTATCAATTCTCAGGAAGAGAGGATGTGTGAAAGTTGTAAAGTAATGTGCAATTGCCAATCATGTTTTAGATTACATTCTTAACACTCAATTCATCATGGAGCACGTGATGTGAAAGAATGGGCACACTATATATGAACAATATCATTAAAGATGAAGAAATTTTATGGCCTCATGTGTATGAACTGAGATGCCATTTAATTATAGACTCAAATAAATGACTCTCTCAGGATAATTTTTCACATATTTGTGTGTGATTGCTTTGGGAAAAACATATTTATTTTTGATAACTTTAAAAATTCATTCTGTATAAAAAGATTTTTTAAAAAGCCCTGGGAATTAGTATGATGAAATCATTAGTTAAAATATTTAACACCCTGCTTATATTCTATAATGGAGTTGTCAACAGAAAAACACGACATGACTATTTTTTTTCAATAAGATTCTGCATTCATTACACAGGGTACTCATTAAGGAACGGATGAATACATTTACGTTCATGCAGCTATGTGGGCAAATGGACACATTACCTGTGCAACTAATCATTTCTTATGTTCATAGGCAAAGAAACCAACATCCATTACTATACATTTAGGGCTAATTAAGAGATGGACCTTCTTCCACAATGTTTTACAAGTTAAAAACAATATTAACATATTTACCAAAATTCCAGGGAAATTAGTATTTCTTTTACAGTTTAAGATGAGACTGGGGACTAGCGGGATTGGACTAAGGTCAAAGTTAATGTTTGAGTGTCCTGGGGTATGCTCCCCTGTGCTTTAGCTTCTTCCCTGGAAAAACTATAAGACTTTCTCTGAGGTTGCAATGATTCAATGAGTTCACACATGTCAGATGCTTGGCAGAGTGCCCAGCAATAATGATATGCAATATGAAAAGCTATTGTCATCATCGATCTTAGAACAGGAAGCAATCTCCAGGAATCTTAGTCCAAGCAGCCATCTGCAGCAGCAGGATTATCCCCTGTCTAAAGCTGATGAAGGTTCATAAGGAAAAGGTCTCTCTAAAACTTACCTCATAATCCAAGTTTTAGTCTGTCCACTTAAATGCTGCCCTAATTTTTCTCTGCTTCAGAAAATAATTTTAGAATATCTTGTGTCCCATAGTAGGTGACAGTCAATTATCTCACAAAGACATGATTGTATGATCTGTTCTTCTGGAAGTCTTTAATACAGAACACACTTGATTGAGGGTTTCAGCATAAACATTCATGATTATTTTACATTTAATTGTGGAGTGAGGTCTTATAATTTCTATTTTTCAAAAGGGGATTTTGTTTAAGGAATTTGAGATCCCAAGGGTATGTGCATAAATAAATGAATACATACATACATACATACATATATATTGGTACACACACACACTTTAGGAGATTAAGTTAAGAAGGTGTCTTAATTAATAAAATAGTACTTATAGTACTTAGTTAATTTGTCAATTTCTTCTTTGGGGATGGGATATTCCATTGTGACTAGCAGTACATTTGAAATTGGTTGTTTAAGTTGTAAATTTCTTACATTCATATAGGACTTTGACCCTTATTCTCTTCCCTGTGATTAGTAACAACAGATTGTACATTTGTATAACATTGAACTTATTTGTTATTATAATTTTTAAGAGTTTTTATAAAGTCTCATCTTTCTCAATTGATTCTAAGTCACCTTCATTTTCAGAGTGCAGTAGAGTTTTACACGCTCCCAAGTATGTGTGCGCATGTATGTTTGTGTGTGTATGTATAATGTTGCCCTACTTCATCCCCGTTCTGCTAGCACTACCATGGTCAGAGTTACCATTATCTCTCACACAGATTTTTGAAAACCCAATTATTCTGTACTCTTTTAATTTTGCCCCATCCAAATGATTGTTACTCAGGAGAGGAACCTTTTCAAGAATTTGAATTGGTTCAGTCATTCTACTGCTAACCCCCTCTTTGATTTTTCATTAAACTCATAAATATCTCACTATAACTTAAGACCTGAAACACCAGGCTGCCCTGTCCCTCTCAGGTCTTATCCCAATGTGACTCTCTCCAACATCCCAAGCTCGGTTTCTTTAATGTCATGAAATTGCGAAGTGACTACCTGTTTTGAGTCAGGCTTTTGTGTCTAACTGGTTGCACTTAATGTCTTTGAGATTAATTTATGTTGTTGCAGGTATGCATTGTTCGTTTCTTTCCATTGTTGAATAACATATAATTGTGTCATATGCCATAATTTATTTATATATTCCCCAATTGTTGAACCATGGTTTATTTCCAATTTTTGGAAATTAAGAGTAAAGCTGGTATAAACTTTCATATATAGAACTTTATTTGTACATATATTTTTATTTATTTTGAATAAATACTTAGAAATGGCTTTGCTGAGTTGTGTGGTGAGTGTAAGTTTAATGTTATAAGAAACTGCCTAAGTGTTTTACAGATTAGCTAACCCCCTAGCAATGCCATTTATGCGTTCCCACCAGTAATGTATAAGAGTCCCAATTTCTCCACATCCTTGTCAGCACCTACTGTTGATGATTATTTTTAAATTTAGACATTATAGTATCTGTGTAGTGATGTCTTTGTGGTTTTAGTTTGCATTTCCCTAATGACAATTTATGTTAACTATTTTTTTATGTGATTATTATCCTTTTGTGTCTCAACTTTGTTGAAATATCTGTTCAGATTTCTTGGCCCACTTTTTAATTTTTTTGTATTATTATAAATGAACTAGCTATAAGAGTTGTTTTTTTTATTTTAATTTTTTAATTGTTATATTTATTGGGGTGACATTGGTTGGTAAGAATTACATAGGTTCCAGATGTACAATTCTATATTACATCATCTTTATGTTGCATTATGTGCTCACCAACCAAAATCAGTTCTCTTTCCGTCAACATATATTTGATGCCTCCTCCCTACTCTCTCACCACCCTCCTCCCTTACCCTCAGGTAAACAGTAAATTATTGATGTGAGTTTAAAAAATAATACATTCTAGATACGGTTGTTTATCTCATGTATGTTGATAGGTGTTTCGCAATATTTTATTCCAGTCTGTGGCTTGTCTTTTCAATTTCTTAACAGCATTCTGGAAGAGCAGACATTTTAATATTGCTTAAGTCGAATTTATCAAGTTTATTTCTTTAATATACTTTTATTTTGCTGTTCTAAAAATTTTTTTTTTATTATTTTTTTATAACTCAATGTCATAAAGATTTTCTCTTATGTTTTCTTCTAAAATATACAGGGTTTGGCAGAAGCAACACCCTTTTTTAAAGATAATAAGATAATGAAGATAATAAAGACTATCAGAGTGGTGTTAAGAACTCTTAATTCTAGTCCCAGATTGCCACAACTTTCCCCAAGCATAAAGTGTTTAAATGCCATGTTTATAATATAAGAGTATCAGATTTCCTGATAGTACTTTGTTTTTATATGAATGAAATAAAAAAAATGCCAAAGACGATGAAACTTCTTGATCCACGGACAACATTTAATGATACATCCATATAGTGATACTTATTATTCAACATTACTTGAATTGTATTGCTTAGCCACATATTGTGTACACATTAAAAGTGTTTAGATAATCAGAAATGTAAAATTAAAAAGTCACATTTTGTTGTAAATCAACTAAAAATAGTTTTCTACATACACAGTTTTAATGTTTGTGGACCATGCCTCCTAAGGTTGCATTTGGTAGGTGACAAGAAAACATGCATCACCTTGTATGAGTCGCTGTAAGTCTGATCTTCACCTATAGCCTTACCTCCGTAAGTTAATTTACTTAAGTGCCACCATAGCTGGGAGACTCATTAATGACTATAGTAAAAAATTACTTTGAAATACTAGCCTCTTAGTAATAATCAACATGTAGAAAATAACACATCTTTGACCAATATGATGATACACTTTGGAATAAAGCTATTGAAGATGTAGGTTATCATTAGCAGCATTTATATTTATGATGTGCTTTAGTAGCTCTTACATCACCTATCTTTGATATTAAATCCTCTTCACAATATGAACACTTTGGTACTATTACTTTTCCCATGACTCTATTATGTGTGATTACTAAATAAGAGTTCCTTTTAACTAGCCTAAGAGAGTAAGGTGGAACAAGAATGCCATTTAAGCCAGCATTTGCTAGAACAAAATCTTATTATATTATTTAGAAAGTGTCTTTCCTCTGAAACTTGGACTCCATGCTACATTATGGCTATTTCAAACTTCTTTTGGAAAGAGTAGTAATAAAATAAATTGAAAAATACCTTATTATTCTATGTTATGTTGGTTGTTATGCCACTTCTGTATGAGTATAGCTCAACATCAATGAAATGAAATCCAATTGCCCATAACAATTTAGTATACATAGCAGTATCTTAAGGGCTTGCCCATAACAATTGAATATAACTATAATAGCAATATCTGAGGTCTGATGTCACAAGTAGAAGTAGGAAAGATTAGACATATAGGTGACTGGAATTCAATAATAAAAAAAAGCTATAAATTTTTGGTTTATAAGATTGTAGTTCAAGTGAACACTGCTATTACTCATCAAAACATCAACAGGTTATATAAGAGTTGTGGGTCAAATAAGACTTTTTGTTTCTTCTAAAACTTCACTAAATCTATAGAGCTTTTTTTGAAAGCATAAAGAGATTACGATGAGTATTATGGGTTGAATTGTGTCCTCCAAAAATGATACGTAGAAGTTCTAACCACCAAGAGCTTAAAATGTAAACTTGTTTCAAAGCAGGATCATTGCAAATGCAATAAGTTAACATGAAGTAAAGCTTAATCCCATATGACTAATAACCTTATAGGAAGAAAGAGATGATAGTAAGACAGTCATATGGAGATCATACAGGTAGAATGCCACATGAACCTGGAGACTGAGATTGGAGTGATACACCTACAGACTAAGGCATGCCTGGGACTACCAGAAGTTGAAAGAGGCAAAGAAAGATCCTCCATGACATGCTTCACAGGGAGAATGCCCCTGTTAACACCTTGATCTCTGACCTCAAGCTTACAGAACTGTGAGTCAATAGATCTCTGGTGTTTGAAACTACCCAGGGTATGATACTTCATTGTGATAGCCCTAGAAAAATAAACAGTGAGGTAATGGGAGAGGAGAAAAAGAACCAAAAAATGAGCATCTGGAAAGTCTTGCAAAAGCATTAATTCAGCAGAACCAAGAATGCTAACTTTAAAGCTTACTATGGAAAAGTTTATGAAGCAACTTGATTTACCTTCTCTGATTCCTGGACCCAATTAAAGATGGGGGGGAGACAGAGAGAGAGAGAGAGAGAGAGAGAGAGAGAACTTCCCCACACCAACAAGCAATTCTCAGACACCCAGTAGTGTGTTCAACTCACTCCACTGATTCTGACACTGTGTACTCAGAGATAGAATCAGATTTCATGGGAGAGAGTCCCACAAGACCACCCTGCACTTTAGATGCCAATTGCAAGGCCAAGTTACCTGTTCTTCTTACTAACTCATTACACATTGTAGGTTCCAATGGCCTCCTCTAAGTCAGGATGCTAGGTCGTTACCTGTACTTCTGAAACATTGGCTGTAAATCAGAGGTTCTATGACTCCCTTTTGGGTTTGATTAATTTGCTTAGCAGTGCTCACAGGACCCAGAAGAACTGTTTACTCAGGAGATTACCAATTTATTACAGAGGATATTAAAGGATATGAATGAGCCAGATGAAGAAGAAATATGTAGGGTGAGGTCCTGAACAATGAAACTTCTTCTGTCTTTATGGAACCTGTGGTCTGGCACAGTGGCATATGGAATCATTCTGGTTCCCCAGCCTAGAAGTTCTCTGAGCCCACTCCTTCTGGGTTTTTATGAAGGCTTCATTAAATAGGCATGGTTGATTAGCTCATTGGCCATTGGTGATTAATTCAAACTCTAGCCCCTTTTCCCTTCCAGGAAATCAGGGGGTACAGAAAGTTCCAACCTCATATTCAGGTTTGGTTCCCCTGGCAATCAGCCCCGGCCCTTAGGTGCTTTGCAAAAGTCACCTTGTTAATGTAAAATGGGTTGTAATGGAAAAGGCTTGTTATCAGTAATGAGACATCTCTTTCACCCTTAAGTTTCAGAAGCATTTTCAGGAACTGAGGACAAGAGACCAAATATTATAGCAGAAGATGCTCCCCAATTGCTCAGGAAATTTCAAGAGTTTTTTGAGTCAGGAACCTTGGCTGAAGACCAAGTATAGATGAGAAATATATTTTGGTTGTCTGAATGACTAAGTATATAAATTTCTTATGAATCACAATATTGCACTATGGAAGCAGGGATGAGGGAGAGTGGGAGCTGAAACCAATAGTATAGAAACAAGAATCATCAGAACAGCCCTGCAAGCTTCTGAACAAAAAAACCTTGGAGAATTTTCCTGAGTTCCTGCAATGTAGCAGCAGGTACTTTTTATATTAAGAGCCCAAGAAATTGTAACCAGGAGTCAGGAGGGAGTTCTCAAGGGTGCTGAGCTAGCATGAATAAATCCCTTGATATTTAAAAATTTTAATGGCGTGGCATTAGAATTTAAAGACGGGCCAAGGTGGGAAAAAGACAAGCTTCTCCATAATACTATTAATTTAAGAAGAGTTACATCTTGACAACCGTGTTATTTGACCGGCTTTAGACAAGATGAAGTGAAATTGAAAGAAGTTGGGTTTTGTGTAAATGTTTTCTCATTTAGAATAAGGTTGTAGGGAGAAGGGCATCCAATTAATCTTGGCTATTGAGGGTTAGGGAGGTAAAGGACCATGGCTCTTGTCTACAATGAAGAAATTTCTAGTTAGTTTTCTTTAAGACTATAGTAAGAAGATTACCTAAATAGGGATTACCTAAATAGGGATCTATACAAAGCCTTTGAAACATAAAGTATAAAAATTCTATGAGAAGTTTATTAAAGGATTTGTCAGAAATTTCTAATTACTAAGTGTTTTGATTTTTAATTTATATGACATGTTTGTAAAAATCCACTTTGTACTTAAATTCTTTTTTATGATATATTAATTTGATGAGACACTTTTTATTTGAAAAGTAATTGGTTGTCCTGCTGATTTTCTACCTCAAGTTTGAGAAACAATGACCCCAGTAGTAGCTGTAAAATGAATGAATGCAAATTCTTTGATGTCTTAGTGGAAAACTCACAAATTGGATTAACCAATTAAGTACCATCTCCTAAATTAAAATGCCCCTCACTAGAATTAAAATTTTCTTTTGCTTATAGAAAATATACTTTCGTTCAATGAAAATATATGTATCACCAAATGACTCATAGAAATATGTCTATTTCTGATAAAGATCATATTATTTTAAAGGTATTTTAACTAATAAAATTATGGGGTAATTATATTAATAATTAATTTAATAAAAAGTATGCATAGACTTTAACTTTCCACTACTACTTATTTTGTCTCAATAGTCTGTCAGAAGCATGAAGCCAAATAATATATTTAGTAGGGCAATGTAAATATTTTAAGTTATATATAAAAACTGTATAACCAGAAGAATTAAAATAATTGAAACTAAATTTTATTCCCATATAATAATATATATAATGTAGATTAAAATTTATAAGAACCATTTAAAAATGTATAAATGTCTCTTAGATGGCATAAATAATGCTCGTATAACTTGTTTGACACTACTTTCCCAAAAGCATTGGAGTTCATTTTAACTGGCAAATGTGTTAAATAATGAACTTAAATTTTGAAGAATTGGTACATGTAGGAAAAAAATGATCAATTTAGTGGTTCATTTTTCCTTTAGAAAATATTTCTAATGCTAACTCTTTTTGTTCACAATGTCCCATTTTCAAACAGTAATTAAAAAAAATGAATTTGGGTCAAAGGCTATTTTGAAAATCAAATAGGGTCACTAACTCCCTCATAGCATTAAAACTAGTTGTGGAGTGAACCAGTTTACCTAAATGTTGACTGGATGGCATATATTGCTTTAATTCAGGTATTATAATATTAATGGTTCTTTCAGTTGTGGATTATGCACGTTTCAAAAAGATCATGTTATTTTACCTCCTAATTTAATGTTACTCTTCTTTTTTTAAGACTTTCCTTTTTTAAAGATTTATTTTTATTGTTTTTTGACACAGAGAAAGAGAGACAGGGAAAGACAGAGAGAAGGGGGAGGGCCCAGAGCAGTCTCCATACTTGACAGCCTTAGTTTTCCATATAGTTTCACTCCACAGGTGGGCACAGGGCTGCGTAGGGCAGGAACTGGGCCAGGAGCCTTCCGCATAGGCCCCGGCAAGAACTGAACTGGGGGCACACCCCAGTTCAGCATATGGGTCCACATGGGCTGGGCTGGGATTCGATCCTTGGGCTCCAGGCTGCAAAGCGAGTGCTTAACCCGTTGAGCCACCCAGTGTCCCCAAAACTTTCCTTTTAACTGCAGAGTAATTTACATTCTTCAGAGTATAGGCTACATAAATCAGAAATTCAGACTATAATATTTTTTACAAGCTATTTGGTTTGATGAAAAACTTAAACTGAAAAGAGTTCAGATCCAAAAACATTGAAGAATACCCATTGTATTGAAAGAATCATAATTACTGTGACATATACAAAGATGATGCAAATATACAATAATTTGTATTATATATGCAAAACATAATGCATCCTAAAAAGAAGAAAATATCAACTTTTCAACTATTAATATCAGATTTAAAATTTAGAATATTTTACAAAAAAATTTCCTATGGTGATGTTTCAAAAAGTGTAATTGTTCTTTTGATCCCTACTTGCCAAATTCTATCATCATCAGATACAAACATAGATATGCAATTTTTGCAAATACTAGCAACGCTTTGATATACTATCACTAAATAAGTTATTTTATTATTTTGGAAGTGAGGATGAATTTATTCTCATCAATTTTCACATTCTCATTGAGTGTGACCAACTGTTTTTTATAAACCGTATTCCCCTGGTTGAAAAGGCTATAATTAAGTGAGTGATGTATAGGTGCAGACTAATAAAAGCTGTCATTTATGCAGTGCTTACTGTATGCACTTGGAAGAGCTTTACACATATTAATGCAGTTAATTCTCAGAATAACCCGATGTTTATTATTATTTTCTCTGTATAACAGAAAGTCACCTGGTGTTCTCCTTTCTGGACGTGAACTACAGGACAGGGATAACAAAGAGGCTCAGCTGAAAGGAGTATGTGAGCTTCGGTACCTGCCAGGGCTGCTTCTGTCCCCACGTTGCTCACTTTGGTATGTCCTGGAGAATTCTGATGCTGCATCCAGACACCAAAAGAAAAGAGGCTACAATGAGTTATCCACAGTAACCAGGGTATTTGCCATCCTGGATAGAGGGTAAAATGTCTTAGTTCCAATAATTATGAAGAGTCATCCCATTTAATGTGCAGCATTACATTCTCTAATCAAATTCTCCCTTTACCTCCATTTGCCTTTCAGAGGCAGTAATCATTTATTTATACTACTTTGCCTCTGTAGGTTGTCAGGACACAATATGTTCCTAATTTAAAGACCTTTAGATGAAGGTATTATGGAAATATAAAACATTTAAATTCACTCAGTTAAGGTAGCATCGTAAACCCAGGGAGAAGAATAAACAACCAAGGAAATATAGCTCAAAAACGTTATTACTTTCTACTTGCTGTTCTAAAGAACTTGTATTTCTGGAGAAAATAATTTATTCCTCCCAAGAAGCAAAACATTGCTTATCATATGAATGCTCATGGCACACATTCTTGAGAAATAATCACCTGTTTGCAATAAAAGTAGAGTCAGAATCTCACTACTTATGCGTATACATAAACTATAGTCAATCGGGCTGATCACAAATCTCCCTGCACACACAGCTACTTCTGCTGTAACTCTTTAAATTTAGTAAAACAGTAACTGTCCCATGAATAGGTTTGACGGTCACAGACTGCTTCAAAAGTGTTGGTGTGAGCATACTGTTAGTAACGAGTTAACTGTTGAAAATTATTCAGCATTTGGGCCTTCAGATTGCCAAGAACCGTGGTGTGTTCTTGATTGTTGGCTCCAATTCTGGAGCAGATGAAGGAGGATGAGGAAGAAGAGCAGAGTCCTGTGCTGACATCAGAGGAGGCAGGTGCAAAAATGACTAATGGGCTAAAGTCACATCCAGTCCCTTTACCTCAGTAAACATTTCGGTTTCCTGGAGCAAACAAAAAAAGGGCAAAAGAAACTTAAACAAACTTTGAAGTTTAATCTTTAAAGGTGCATCTGTAGACACGGTAGGCAAGAAAAATTCAGAAGTTCCCTCATCTCGAGATTGGTATGTGGTTTTGTGAGCATTTAGGTTATTGCACATTTATTGCCATATTTTTCTGTACATAAGACGATATTTTGTCCAAAATTATTAGACCAAAAATTGAGGGCTGTCTCATACATGGGAGTAACCTGTGCACTGTATTCTTAATGTTGGATTAGAAAAGTTGGGTTGTCTTATACATGAGGGCATCTTATACAGAGAAAATACAGTAATAGGTGAGAGGAAGTTGTCTGGTTTGGACATATGTCTGGTATGTTAGTCTCGAATTTTACTGGTCTCATAGGAAAGCACAACAGCTTGACTCAAATTATGCTCCTTCTTCCACAGGCACGATTTTCACTAATGTCACTAATTACTCTGTTTTGAGACAGATTTATAACCACTGCTGCCAGAATACCCATGGCTGTGGGTGTCGGGCAACCAAGGGGTGACTTCTGGGCACCTTTGTATCAGTAAGGGACTCTGGTATTGCCATCCTCATTCAGCTTCCTGATTTCAACCTGCCCTTCCGTATTTCTATGCCTTCATGTGGAATTTCCTCCATTGTAAAATAGTCTGTTTTCAGATGTAATTGCTTCGTGAGGCTAGAGTTTTTCTTTCTTGTTGGAGAAGGGGAACGAAGGACATTTCAATGTGTTCTTTTGCACTCTGCTAGGATATAGCTCTTTTTCTACTCAATCATCCTGAAAATATAGGCCAAAATTTCAAGCTTTACATTATAAAACATGACACACTTTTGTTAAGTATGCCCTTGCTTTGGTGTCCTTTGGAGAATTGTTTAGGAAATTACTTGTGCTGGCGCGTCTCCTCTCACACAGCACCCTTGGGAACACGGCTGCGTGGAAATGGGAGGGTAATGACCCAGCCTCTTCTTAGAATTCTTAAGAAACAATTTTCAAAGACGTTTAATTACAAAGAATTCCCACTTGTACACAAACAAATATTTCCTCAGTTAGAGTCAAACCACGTGTTGTCATCGGTATTATGTTCATTACGTTTCTAGACTTTGGGGATGATTACGAAGCAGACGGTGTCTGCGGCTCAGGGAGCAGAGTCGCTGAGCCACCGTCTTCCTGATGGGCCACAGTACACTCCTGAGGACGCTTCATTTTCAGACTTTAACAGCTGGTGATTTGCTCTCAAGTCACAAGAAATGGTAGAAGAGCAGCTCTGTTTTTGTTTTTTCTTTCCTTTTTATTCCCTCCAGGCAAAGCAGTCTTCTTTCCTTTGAAATCATTTTTTCTGAAGTTTTGTTTTGTTTTGTTTTTTTCCCCTTAATTTCCAAGAATATGGTATTAGAAGAAATAGTGATTGGGATTTTATATATAACTTTTCTCCTCACACAGCACATTCCCACATGTAATTCACACAACATGTAAAGGAGATAATATCACTATTAGGCACCAATTAAATTGGCTACAGGACTCACACGGATTCTTCCCGTGGCCTTGTCCTTACAAACCCCATGCCTTCCCTTGAAGAACCGCTTTCTTTTTCCATCCCTAGACAAGTGTGGCAAATGACTAATTTCTTTCATGACTCTGACTCTCTGGTTTAGTAATTGTTAATGGTTGGTAATGTGACCCAAGCCAATCGAAGTCCTTCTTTGGAGTTTTAACACCAGGTGTGTGCGAGGTGGGCAGGTCAGTAATTGGATATGAAGAAATTTTAGAGCTGCTGACAGCAATATCTCAACAGTGTGGCTTAAGGTGCTTTCAGAGTCTTCTTGAAATCAGTATGCAGAGAAAGGCTGAGATAAACTTGGTGAAAAGAGAGAAAGACCCTACCTGCAATTTAGTTACATGAGTCAATTAATGACTCTTTATGTGTGGAAGTCTTTGGTACAACCGAAGGGAATTGATACAATATTTATTCCAAACCTAAACTTCAGAAATTGACAGCTTGTAAACATAAGTGACTTTTCCATGATGTATGATAGGATTGCATACCTGTAACCTACATGATTTAATTAACCAATGTCACCCAAATAAATGTAAAAAATTAAAGATAAATAAAATGTTATTTTTTTCTTTTTAGCTCCTTTTAGAATTCTTTCTATTAAACTGATCTTTCATGCCATACCATTGGTATAAAACTAATGGAGGTTATAAGAATAAAATTCTCACGATTTTGGCTCAACTCTCAACCTGTTGGACACTAACATTGTACAGTGTTTTCACCTCTAGCTAGGGAGAGTTTGCTGAGAAGTTGTTTTTGTCAGTCAAGATAAGAAAACATATCAATGTAAGAAGAAAACATGGATTATCCAGAATCAGAAGTTTGTTTGTATTTTAAAAATATTACAAATTTTACAACTGATTTTACTTCCCTTTTTTTTTTTTGGTTGGTGGAACAAAGAAATTAATTTTGAACTCACCATTAGCAACTGCCTAGAACTTTATAGCATGTGCTTTCATCTATTTCACCCGCAGTTTTATTAATTTTTGTGTATTTATTCCTTTTGCCTACCAAAACATATTGATTTTATTTCCTTTTTATTATATGCATTTTTGTAAATAAACAAGCAAATAAGTAACTGAAACAAAAAGAATGAACAAGTAAATAAATAAAGGATTTGTATTGCAGTACACTAACTTGCTTTGCTTTCTTCCATACTTTATTAAGTACAGTTGAAGGCTCATAAAGGCAGAACCTAGCAATAACACCTTAAATTAAATAAAAATCATATGCAAGGTCTTTATCCTTCCATGGACCAGAAGAACTTTTATTAATAGTATATCCCTGATAGGCATATATTGAGAGTTTTAGACAATATACCATGTGTTTTGCTCTCTCAATCAGAAATACATGAATGGTCACTCTTGTGGTAGGAAAGGACTTTGGCCCCTCGTAGTCTGCTGTTCTTATTGGGAATGATGATTAGGAGAAACACGGATATGAAAAACAAACAACCACCTTATAATTGCCTAGGATTAATTTTTCGGAGGCAGTCAGTACCAGAACCTGGGTGTCCAATCTCTCTTTGCCCATCTCCCGAAATATAAGAGCAACATTTTTTCTCTTAATAATTCAGAGACCACATCTACTAGTAGTGTTGCAGAAGTATATTTCATCTTGGATGCTTAGGAACCTAAAAATTTTTAATTGCCTCTGTTCATCTTTTCACAGTAGATTTCTACTGAGTACTGAGCAAGTGGTACCAATGAGCAAGCGGTACCATCCCTATGAGACAGTCTTGGACCATAAGCTTATCCCTGGTCTCATCGGTTGTGTCTGGAGGAAGGATTTCTGGTATAGAACGTAACTGCGTGGCAGTAGGGCTGTGAGCAGGTAGATCCCTGTACAAGAAGGCTTGGCCACAGCAGATATTTTGAAGATTGCTTAGTTCATTACAAAAGCTTAGATCATTTATTTCCTTTTTCTTCCATTAAATTATGACATTTTTAAGTGTAAGAAGTTATCTTTTCAACAAAGCAAAGAGGCAACCAACCAACTGGGAGAAAATATTTGCAAACAATGCCTCTGATAAGGGGCTAATATCAAAAATATACAAAGAACTTGTACAACTCAACAAGAAAAAAACAAGCAATCCAATTAAAAAATGGGCAGATGACCTTAACAGACACTTCTCTCAGGAAGACATACATATGGCCAACAGATATAT
>PVKE010023423.1:0-24653 GCA_004027555.1 Craseonycteris thonglongyai
GGTTTTTCCACATAGTTTCATTCCACAGGTGGGCACGGGGCTGCACAGGGCAGGAACTGGGCGGGGGTCTCACTCTGGTGAGCACTGAACTGGGGGCACTCTACAGTTCAGCATATGGGTCCACATGGGCCTGGGCCGGGATTCGATCCTCAGTACCTGGGGCTGCAAAGTGAGCTCTTAACCCACTGAGCCATCCCATCCCGCTTCCCCTATTCTTTCTTTCTTCTTTTTTTAAAAAATTTAAATTTAATTTAATTTTATTGTTTTTGACAGGGAGACAGAGAGATACAGAGACAGAGAGAGAACCCAACAGGGGGCACTCCCCTGTTCAGCACATGGGTCCTTACGGGCCGGGGCCGGGATTCTATCCTCAGTCTCCGGCTCTGCAAAGTGAGCGTTTAACCCACTGAGCCATCCCGGCTTTCCCTATTATTTCTTATAATGTGTTCAACTGTTGTTTTGGGAAAGCTTTCCAGTAAGATAAACTAGAGAATAGTGGAGATACTTATTCCATCAGTTCTAAGGAATAGTGAGTTTTATTTTCTAAAGGTTTTATGTTCTTTAGCATGTTCAGCACGCCAAGCATCTCTGGGGGATTGGGTGGGGGGCTAGCCTAGCTGTCATGTTTTCATGGAGAGAGACTGAAAGCTCAGAAAAATCTCAGTGATTTTCACCCTAGTCAGTGTCAGAGGTGGGTTCTGCCAGCACTCTTTCTTCTCTACCCTCATCCCCTTAGACCCAGAGGTCTAGGGATGTCAAAGGATTCAACCGCAGTTATTTTTGAAAGATAGTCAGTAATAAAGTTAAGACTTCTCCAGATGTAGAAATTTCAGGGGAATAGTTTGTTCCTAAATTTGCAAGCTCATTCAGTTTAAAAATGATTCCTATAATATGACTCTCATTTATTGCTTCAGATTCATTGCCTCAATAATGACTTTTAAATAGGACTTTATTATTAGAGTGACTGGACTGAAGTCTGATTGGACTAGAGTTAAGAGATTGCATCACTATAAATAGAATGAGATAAAATATTTTATATAATTTAATTGAACTTTTATGAGGTCTAAAATTAGAACCTAGGATCTTCTCTAAAAGGACACTTACTTTGACCAATTTCCTGATAAACTTCCCACAGTGGGGTTTAAGGTAGAGCGGCTACTTAGGAGAATTTGGGGATGAAATTATTTCTGCTGGCACTTTCAGTTGTTACCTGAGGCAGAGCTTCATGAACGGCGCCGTCAATAATTTTTCTAACCAAAAAGCTTGAGGAAGTAGTAGTATACTGGTAAGAGAATCATCTGTAGACCAAACGAAAACAGAACAACCCTGTAAGTTTTTGGTGTGTAAGGGAAATACTAGATGCAGTTGTCTATTGAGTCCATTGCCATAGTTATTATGGAGCCTCATTGGTATACATGAATTAATTGAATGCCCCTCCTTAATAGCACCTTGAGGAGGGCGAAATGGAGTTTCCTCATGATTGCATAGATATGGCACAATCTCTTGATACTCATATTTGATTATGAGAAAGGCCTATGGGAAAAATACATAGTTGGTATATACAGTAGACTCTGTAACCAGAACTCAAGCAACCAGCACTGTCCAGTAACTGGCAAAATTTTTTTGCCGGTTGCTTGAGAGTGCTGGTTGCTTCAGTTTCAGTTAATGGAGAGTCTACTTACATGTATCCAGCATCTACCAGTCCCTATGGGTGCTGGTTAACTGAGAGTCTACTGTATTTTAATCAGTTATGAATTATAGTGAAGTAATCAGGGGTGGCCAGCAAGTTGATCGCGATCAACGAGGCCAATTTTGGTCAATTGTCGATCGCTTGCAATGTCTGGGGTGGAATTCCGTGTACCATGGACTTTGAAGTGATTGTAGCTCTTATAACTCCAGCGGCGCCCCTGCGGCACCTGGCTGATTTGAAGCAGCAACTCGAGCGGCGCCAATACAGCGCCTGGCTGATTTGAAGTGTCAAATCATAACATACAATCCTAAGAAACCGACAAAATGGGGTATCAGAGTTTATACTCTAGCTCAGGGGTGGCCAACAAGTCGATCGCGACACACTTTTAAGATAAAAAGTAGATCTTATATACAGAAAAGTTGGCCACCCCTGGAAGTAATAATTGATTGGTAAGTTCTAATAAAATAAGAATTTTTTCCTATTACCTTAACTCTCATACCAGTCACTCTAATCTTTTCTATCATCACCAGCCATGTTGGGTTACTGTTATAAAACTCCTAATTCCAACAATTTTACTAAAGTTTGGATAAGTATTTTTAGCAATTATTTTGTGTTTAAAAATCCCCATCACTATAAGAGGTTAATATTTTGTTAAAGAAGCAATAGAGCACAGTGATCTGTAGCTTAGGCTAGTGCTAAAATTTTTTCCAACAGAGTTGAGTTTAAGTAAACCATGTTTCACATGCTGAAATTGAAATGGGTAGGAATGAGAGAGGGGTGAAAGATGCTATACAGGGTCTGGCAGAAGTAATGCTCTTTTTTATGAGCTGGTAACTTTAGAAAAGGGCATTACTTCTGCTGGACCCTGTATTTTGCTAGTGGTATTTTGAAGTGATATCTGATGTTGACTGTGACTTCTAATGTACAAATAAACAGACAAACTGAAAAAAGAAACTAAAAAATGCATGTCAAAGATGGAAAGCACACTCCAGATCATATGTTGTGTAGCATTGATTTTTTGATAACAGCAAATTGGGAGTGGGGATTTAAGTTACATTTCCATTGGGAATCAGGGAATTATCTGATATTTAATACTAATATTTGTATAGAATCACATTGTGCTTGGCATAATTTTAGATAATCAATAATTGAATATATATAAATATGTGTTTCTTGAATAATGGTTATTTTTCATTTCTAAGTGAATTAAAATATAGTCTAATAATTTTGGCAGATGATGGTTTGATTAGTAAATATTATCTTTATTAGTGTATTAATGTTTGATTTTTTTTTTCTCTCTCCTGGTTCCAGGGTGTGGATGAATGGAACATAGCTCGCCTAAATACTGTCTTGGATGTGGTTGAGGAAGAGTGCGGTATTTCTATTGAGGGTGTAAATACCCCTTATCTCTATTTTGGCATGTGGAAAACCACATTCGCATGGCACACCGAGGATATGGACCTCTACAGCATTAATTATCTCCACTTTGGAGAGCCCAAGTCTTGGCAAGTTACATGTTTAATATTCATTTGCTTTGGAGTTTTGAAGTTTGGGCAGTATGAACCTATTGAAGAGGATGTTTTTCCTTTGGTGGATTCGATTTATGAGCTGTAGGAAAGTTTTTGACTGTAATAATTGTCTTCCATTTTGTGGGTGATATTGAATTGATAGATATTTTAGTCTCGAATTTGTTGGGCATGTTTACTTACATGAGCATTTGCTGGAAGATGGGAAAGTTGACTTCCTGGATATAGAGTATCAAGTAAGTACTCGTAATGATCTTCTGGTCCAGCTTTGTCTAAACAGGTGACAAGTTTCATTTATTATGTGGAAGCTAGAGGGAGAGGAAGGATAAGTTAGGAGGCCTGCTACTGCTCTTTGGATGATAGGCTAGGGTTAAGGAGTAAGTTAATGTTTATGTGTGTTCTTAACTCATGTGAGCCTCTCTCCTCATCTTTCTGAGCAGTGGTTTTAAGATTTACTACTCTGTACAATGCATCATATAGTACCTTCATTACACATTTTTAATTATTAGTTTGTCAGTTACCTTGTATTCTTTGTGGTCAGCTAGTTCATGTTTTAAACTTTTTTTGTGGGATTTTGTCTTAAGAGAGTTTAAATATCAGTTCTATTTTCTGTAATACATGTACATGCTGGATAAGACAGAAGCCTATGAAGCATCGAGATTTGACAACCCTGGAAATATGTTTCTGATGGTTGAGAACATGTTTGGATGCTCTTCAGGTGCTTGTGCCAACCCAGCAGTTTTCTTGGCTCCTATTTAAAGACAATAGCCTGTCTCAAGTTCTCCTGCTGATCAGTGTTGAAATATAATATGTAATTTCTATTCTCATCTTGCCATTACTTGACATTATGGCTTAATTATTTGGTGAAGGGGGAAACTGTAAGCTTTTTCAAAAAATTCAAATATAGCAAAATATATCTTAATGATCAAAATGACACTGAATTGGAAGAAAAGTTTTAGGTGAAAGGGCAAAGTTCTGAGGACATACAGGAAAAATCTAGGCAGTTTCTGGTTTGCTGTAGTGTTCTGTGATCTTTAAAAAACTTAGTGGGAAACTCTTTAAATTACTTTAAAGGTGTGTTGCACATTTAATTGGATAAATTTTTACCATTCTGCTCTTTTAATGGAATAAACTAAACATTTTAAATAGATGGTCTAGGATCTAGAAAGGCTTGGTGACAGACAGCATGATGGGATTATTCATTACACAGTTGTTTGCTGGGGGAACAGTTGTGAGCACATACTTTAGGCCCTATGGGTCTCTGTCATATATCTTCATGACTACTCTATTGTCTGTTGGAATGCCATCCTTTAGTACTCTTGCGACTTGGTTTTGAGAGACTTGGAGAAATATTTTAAACAGTTCATAGGCTCTCAGGCAGTTCCTCAGCTGCTCAGTTGTCTCCATGCTCTTTCTGACACTCAGTTTCAGTGTGGACCAAATTAAATGAAATGGATAAATTCAACATGTTGGTGAAATCAAGTATATAGGCAACTATATACTATATTTCTCTTAAGAAATTAAAAAATTAGTAGCAAAAATTTTCTGGAGGTTTGTTAAATATTAATTAATGAGAATGCCTAGGACATTGATTTGAGTTTTTAGTATTAGAGGAGTTTAGATGAGGTCTCTGTTTGCTTATTGGAAAAAGATGATTTTTTTCCCTTGTCTTGGGAATAGGATCACTTAGGGGTAGGCTGAACAGATGTACCATTTTGAACAGGACAGAAAACAATGGTACTGTCCTGTTTCAAGCGATATATATGGTTAGCCTACTGACACCTTGAATTTAGTTCAGTGAGGTGAGGCTGACCATACGTACCGTTTGAAATGGGACAGTGATATTATTTTCTGTCCCATTTAAAATGGTATGTCTGGGGATGCTGGGATGGTTCAGTGGGTTGAGTGCTTACCTTGCATCCCTGGGGTCTGAGGATTAAGTCCTGGCCCTGACCTGTGTGGACCATGTGCTGAACTGGGGTGTGGCTTCCAGTTCAGTTCTCACTGGGGTGAGCTTCCCATGTGGGAGGCCCCTTGTTTGTCCCCAGCTCGTGGGGGTGTGCCATCCATGTGGGAGGCCACTGGCCCGGTTCCCGCCCTGTGCGGCCCCCCACCCACCTGTGTGGAATGAAACTATTTAAAAAACTGATGATATGCAACTGTGGAGACTGTTCTGGGCCCTCCCCCTTCTCTCTGTCTCTCTTTCCCTCTGTCTCTGTCTCTCTCTGTCAAAAACAATAAAAATAAAAACAAAATAAAATGGTACATCTTATCAGCCTACTTAGGGGAGAAAATTCTGGGGAGGAATAGGACTGATTCTAGAAGCTAGTATCTTTGGGAAGGAGTACCATGGTTTGTAACAGAATAATGCCAGGTTCCAAAGTATTTCTTTCTCCCAGTATGTATATTTTTAGAATTTAATTACTCAGTTATTAAGCATATAGACTCTATTATATGCATTAAAGGTAGATTTATAACAACACATCTGTAATGTTGACTATTATTTATAATGATAAATAAAACAAAGCATTGAGTTATGACACCTAATCTACATTTTATTTTCTAAGATAACTGCTATATGAAGTGAGTGATATAAATCAGTGGTACCCAACCCCTGGTACCAGTCTGTGGCCTGTTAGGAACCAGGCCACACAGCAGGAGGTGAGTGGTGAGCGAGGAAGCAAAGCTTCATCTGTATTTACAGCTGCTCCCCATCACTTGCATTACCGTTTGAGCTCTGCCTCCTGTATTTATTTTCTTGGAATTAGTATTGACTTTAGAGTAAGAAGACCTGTTTTAAAATCCCAATCTGTCATGCACCAGCTGAATGATTTAAGACAAAACACTACTCCTTTCGTCATAAGTTTCTTTAACTGCTAAGTGAAGGCGTGATTTATTCACTGTCTACTTAGAGGATTGCTAGGAAGGTACAGGGATATACTCTTCAGTAAAAGTACTTTGTAAACTGTAAAGTACTATGCAAATCTTCATAATTACTATTTTATTAACCTTATGAAAATAAATCATTTTTTTGGTCATAATTATGTAAAGTCTAAATTTGGCATACAATAGAGTGGGAATTTTAAGGGTAAATAAAATAAAATTTTTCCTTTCAGGCATCATGTGTGTTAGTGGTTAGCTGCTGGGATATATAGGATTCAGATGATGTCTCAAATCCTTCTTTTTGAGGCCATATCCAAACACAATGAATAAGAGACTTTCAGATTTACTCTCTAGAGAGTGGGAGAAGCGAGGTTTAAGAGGATGTGTCTTAACCTGTGAAAGGGTCTAAAATTAGGAAAGAAGGTTCTTCTGAATGTTTTTAGAAAAATTAAGGATGGGCTGCAGCACTGTGGACTTGGTTAAATTTTGTTCCACAAAATGGCAATGTTTTGTTAAAATACTATATGCTAGGTGATGTCAGGTTATTCAGAATAGATGGAAACTCAACTCATGCTTTCTTATTACATTGTTTAGTGTTGTGTAGTATTTGTGAGCACAGGCTTTTATATTAGAGTCTTGTGTTTTGAGTTCTGGCATTTTTAATGAGTATGTCACCTTGGGAAAGTATTATGTAATGCCTTTTTCCTCTTGTTAAACACTCATGGTTCTGGTGCCCATTTTGTAAGGTATTTGGGTGGATTAAATAAAATACTGTGTACATAGCATATATCATAGCTCCTGATACACTATAAATGCTCAAAATGCTAACATTTCATTTATTCATTTAACAAATACACATGCATGTCATATGTAAGATTATATATGAGAGCATATATCAGACCTCATAGATCTTATATGAATAAAAGGATTCTTGATTCTAAATAATAGAAACCCAACTTAAGCAAAAAAGTTTTTGCCATTGTATGTAGTTGGGATAAGCTAGAAGCAAAATCTAGATTAGATCAGATGCTCCCACTGGGTGTCTGTCTCACCTGTCATCTCCCCCACCTCCATTCATTCCCTCCTATCTCATGTCTACCTCTTGTTCTTTTTCCTTTCTTTCTGGGGTGGAGGAGAAGCTATTTACATATAAGTAAACATTTGATTATTGAATTTTAGAATTCAAGTTTCACTTTTGATAAGAATAAACTAGTTATATTGTGTCAGGCAGAAAAATGAAGTATGCATGATGTTTAGTATAAATCTTTTCCATCTAAATGTGAACTCCAAGGTGTGTGTGTATGTGGTGGGCAATAGTCTTGTTCACTAGCATGTCTATAGTGCATGGCATATATTAGGTACTCAGTAAATTTTTCTTAAGTGAACAGTCTTACTAAAGGAATTCCTTATTGAGGTTTATTTCTTTAGATATCTGTAGTCAAACATTACTTTAGCTTGATAATATTTAATGATACATTGAATTAGCAACTCATGTTAGTAACTCCTACTTGTTTATAAGTTTAGACTCATTAATATAGTCTCATTGCTGATTTTAGACTAATACAATAATGGCAAACGCTGTATCCTTTTGATGGTTTGCATAGGAAAAATTACTCTTTTTTTAAAGATTTATTTTTATTGCTTTTGACAGACAGAGAGAGAGAGAGAGAGAGAGAGAGAGAGAGAGAGAGATAGATACAGAGACAGACACAGAGAGTAGGGGGAGGGCCCAGAAGTCTCCATAGTTGCACATCATTGGTTTTTCCACATAGTTTCATTCTAAAGGTGGGCACAGGGCTGCACAGGGCAGAAACTGGGCCGGGGCACTTCGGTGAGAACTGAACTGGGGGTACTCCCCAGTTTAGCATATATGGGTTTGCACAGGCCGGGACCAGGATTTGATCCTCGGTCCCCGGGGCTGCAAAGTGAGTGCTTAACCCACTGAGCCATCCTGGCTTCCCCAGAAAAATTATTCTTTAAAGTATTAGTGGTTTGTTTCTGGTTTTAATTACTCTCCCTAGAGAAATTTGCTCTCTAAATAAGAAAAATAAACTTTAATTATACTTTTTAATCAAAGTATTAATAAAATTAACTGCATAAAGTTATTCTGATTACAGTAGGCATATTTATCTATCTATTTTTAAATAATATTGCTTAAAAAGGTTTAAAATACTGGAAATGTACCCTGAAAGTATGGTATTAATTTTGTGCCCAGATGCTAGCTATATTTATAGGAAGAAGGAAGTGCAGTGATAACTGGTAGCAAAAGTTTTTATTGATCTAATTTTATTTAGACCCTAGCCTGACTTGGAGATAAGCACAACCTCATACACATGTCTTGCCCTCTACACAGGAGTCCTGGAGGCCCGAGCTCAGCACAGCATTCCCTGAAGGAAGCATTAGCAAGGTCTAGTATTTGTGATTTTGGACGTAAATCTCACTCTTTTCCCTGAAGTGATGAGATATAATACCTTTTCACTAACTGATGGGTGACTGGGTTTTTATATAGGAACTGTAAACTTACATTATGAAGTACTTTGGATATCCTTCATAAGCATAGTAGGGACTTTTAACTTCCTCAGCGTGCCTCTCATTTTCTTGTTGCTATTCCTCCACTTAAAGCCACCACCACCCTCTACAAGAACCAGAGAAACCCCTTCAAATGAAAAGAAATTGCTGAATCAAATCCATAACTGTTAGGGGAAAATTAGAGGTTAATGCGAATTTATTGCTGTGTAGTTCATGGAAAACAAGCATTAGTGCTCTTAGCCTTGCGAATTACTGTGACAGATATACTGGTAATAGTTCACAAATACTTTTGCCTAGCTTATCTTTTTTCCCCATATTTCCTCCTTGTCCTTTGCACACTGTTTAATCTTGCTCTTTAGATAGCACTTTGTAGAAGATACATATTATTTGGTATTTGTTTTGCAAAAATTATATTTTGACTTGAGCATGTAGGAAAGCAGCTTTTGCGTGTGTGTGTTTGTGTGTGTGTGTGTGTGTATGTATGTGTGTGTGATTGCACTTATACAGCCAGACTTGCAAATAGATTTAGGTTACTTCTCAGACCCCACACATGTTCATTCTTTGTAAGCTTACTTTTCAAGGCTGTATTAGGGCGGTAAAGTATGTTGTTTGTCTTCAGTAACTCCCTTTAATTTTGTGAAGCCCTTCTTTGTGCGCCAGGAACTGTGCTAATGACTTTAAGAAATCATCTCAGCTGATCCCAACAACAGTTGTTTCAGGTAGGTGTTTTTTTCTGCCCCATTTTAAAACTGAGGATGTCCAGACTTAGAGCCTTAGTAGTTTTATCACTTGATGAGTGAGTCTTGCAGATTCTTATTTGTCAGTTTTTTCCCCATAGACTCAAAGAGAAAAGGAAAGGGTAAAGATGAAGGAATAGGTGAGAAGAAAGTGTGCCTTTCTTTTTTTAAACCATCACCTTTCTTTCAGTGAGATTATCTGCAGGACCAAAGAAAAACATACCTCTTACTTTTTGGGATAATACTATGGCATAAGAGAGCAGATTTTCAGAAGGGTAAAAGGATTTTTCAGAAGCCGATTTTCAGTAGTTAGACTCTAATGTGATAATTGGTGGAGATTATGTGGATGGGAAGACCACTGAGGTAATGGGAGAAACCATTGGCCAAACTATTTGCTTGGCACTCAGGTTTGTTCTTCACATGTTCCACTTGGAAATCTGTTTGAAGTTAGAAATAAAATCCTACATTTTAGAAAGAATGAACTTTACCTTGAGGTGGATTTTGTCTTCCTCTAGGGAATAGGTGGCGATTTCTTCAGTTAGACATCTATTTAGATTCTGTCCCCTTCAGTGAAGATTTGAAAAAAACTAGCCTGTCCCTGTTAAGAGATGAGAGTGTTTTGTCTGTCAAATCTATCAGATAAAAACTGCTAGGATAGGAACAAGGGAGGCACAGTTTGATCCCAGGTTCTGAGGGCTATAACACAATTTTCCATAGTCTTCCAGGATTGCAGGTCTACTGATATTTACTTTAAAATTAATTTCATGCATTTCCTCATGTTACTTAGAATCTGTTCTCATCTATTTAAAAATTATCTGCATTAGGGGAAGCCAGGATGGCTCAGTGGGTTAAGCGCTCACTTTGCAACGCCAGGGACCAAGGATCAAATCCCCGCCGCGGCCTGTGCGGAACCATATGCTGCACTGGGAGCTCCCCCAGTTCAGTTCTCTCTCTTTCTCTCTCTGTCTCTCTCTCTCTGTCAAAAATAAATTAAAAAAATATATATATTTAATAAAAATTATTTGCATTGGATTTTTCTGAATTGAGAATGTTTTATTACAATTGTCTTGGCTTCTTGAGGTAGAAACTCAATATGAATTAGTTTAGCCAAAAAGGAGAATTTAATTGGCTCACATAGCCATGAATAGTCCTGGAACCCTTGGAAGTTGCCAGAGTGTGGTAAATACTGATCCCTGGTAGGTTTGCCGAGGAAGGAACACACCAGGAGTGCAGGCCGGAAAGAAGTTTATTAAAGAAACCCTCAGGGTTTACTCTGAAAGTGGCATCAGCAACCTCTGGGAAGTTGGGAGAGCTTTTAAGGGTAACTATTAAGGAGGGTTAGTTTCTGCACCTGGATTGCAGTTACCTTGGTTACAGGTATCTCAATAGTCTGGGGCTTTCTGAGATCAATCGTTCATGGTCAGGGCTTTTTGTGAACAATTGCTCATAAATCATGGGTGTTGTAACTTCCTGCCCAAGGACCATTTGTTTCTGGTCATGGGCTAGGTATTTGCTGTTCCACCTGGGCAATCGGCCCTTACAAGCCCCAGTTTACTTTGTGTGTTGTCTTCATTTTTCTGTCTGGCTCAATGTACTCCTGGTTGTGTCACCAGAGAGGAAAGCTGCACCACCTGGAGAGGGACCATGGATTTTCCTGGCCAATCTCTTGTATAAGACACTGAGGCCAACGTTAGGAAGGTATTAGATTAAGCTTGTCCAACCTGCGGCCCATAGACTGCATGCTGCCCAGGACAGCTTTGAATATGGCTCAACACACATTTGTATACTTTCATAAAACATGAGATTTTTTATGTGTGATTTTTGTTTTTAATTTATCAGTTATCATTAGTGTTAGTGTATTTTATGTGTGGCCCAAGACAGTTGTTCCATTGTGGCCCTAGGAAGTCATAAGGTTGGATACCCCTGTAGTAGATTATCCTGGCTTGGGTCATAGGCATCCCTCTGTGGTGGTAGAGGCCAAGGCTTGAAGAATGACAGTTCCCATTAGAATTACCGGTACATGTTTGTGTTGGAGGAGATTGTTGTTCTCTATAAGAAGGAGAGTGCTGTTACCTGAATTATGCTGCACAGGGGGAACAAAATCTGATGTCCCCTTAGATCTTACAGGGTCTGGCATAAGTAACGCCCCTTTTTATGAGCTGGTAATCTACACCAAATCTTTTATTACAAAATCATAAGCATGTAATTCTGTAACATAACATTATCACCCTCAAGCATACACTATATGACATTTTAGGTAAAATGTTCACATTGCTGTCTCTCTTGTGTGAGACAAAATAATCCTTATGACATTACAGTGTTACTTCTGCCAGACCCTGTATAAGGCACAGAAAAGTCCCAAATAAATGTTTTAAGTATTGGCCTGAAATTATAGGAAGGATGATTGGATTATCCCAACTGGTTCTTCATTCATTTTATGTAAGATTTGAAAAAATATTCTGTAGGGATATTTCTTTAAGATGGAATATATGTACATATTTTAGGATATTAAAGTTATTAAAATGCATGATTATTTAACTTATTGTAAAAACATTTCTAACAATTGATTGGTAACTTTTACCCAAAGTACAGGCAGTTCGCAGAACTTAATCTCTACACCTTACGTGAAAGTAAAGAATCTATTAAATTGTTAGTTTTTTCCTGACTACTTGGACCAACATTGCTGTCTTGTGATTTATATGTATTACGTATACGAGGGCTGTCCGGAAAGTGTCCAGGCATGTAATATGAAAAATAGAGGCATTTATGGCTGCATGTTTTTTGGGACAGCCCTCCTGTATAAAATAGTCAGCTTTACTACTTTACTGTGTCCTGTTCTTCTTGAACTCTTCTTTCATTGATTTGCGTGTTTTGGTCTTAGCTTCTCGACAAGACTTTCAGCCTTTTCAGGGCAGCACCACAGCGCCTCTGTGGGGCCATGAATCACAGGCTTATAGGCTTGTTTTGTTATTGAAGCAGGTTTTTTTTTTTTTTAATCTGCTAATTTGTATATCATATATGCACAGCTTTCTGCTTCTTTCAGTCTTTATTGATCTTACAATATTCCTTTTGTTTCTTAGGTAAATATTACAAATTTAACCTATAAAATAATGATCATGCATTTTGTCTGCTGCCTTAAATAGAATTAACCTGATGTGTTGGGAATTTAAAAAATACTGTTGTTAGAAATTTTTTGACATTTTACTATTTTTTGATCGTCAATGATAACAATTTTGATAGTTTGCTTTAGCAGAGTCCATAGACAATATAATTCAGGTTTAATGCAGCCAGTTGTTGTGAGTTTATCTCTTCTTTGTGTAGACTCCATAAATGGTTTCTTTATTTGAAGACTCATGCATAAAGCTTCTGGAATGTTCTTTTATACCAAATATTTTTGAGAGGATGTAGGTTTAGTTGCATGATCTCTGAAATGATTTTTAAAAATTGTGTTTGACACAGAGAGAGAGAGACAGAGAGACAGAGAGACAGAGACAGAGAGAAGGGACTCCACAGTTGTACATTTTCGATACAGTGTCACTGCACAGGTGAGCACGGGGCTGTGCAGGGCAGGAACCGAGCTGGGGGCCTCCTGCATGGGAATCATGCCTGGAGCGGGAGCCGAACCAGGGGCCTCCCACATGGGAAGCTTACCCCGGCAAGACCCGAACTAGGGGCACACCCCACTTTAGCATGTGGGTCCACATGGACTGGGACCAGGATATGATCTTCAGATCCCAGGGCTACAAGATGAGTGCTCAATCCAGTGAGCCATCCGGTATCTCCTGAAATGACTTTTTGATCAGAGACAAAAAACCCCATTAACAGTCTTACTTGAAGTGTAGAAAATAAAAGTGAATGTTTTTTGGACTTGAATTTGATGGGTTGCCTTTCTTGTCTTCAGCTTCTCTGATTGTGTTATATCTCTGCCTACCCAGTGAAGAAAATTAACATAATTAAGGGAGGTCAAGTGTTGGCATTGGGGATGCCAGGATAGCTCAGCAGTTGAGTACTTGAGCAGTTCAGCTTATGGGTTTGCAAGGGCCATGGCCAGGAATTGAACCTTAAACCTCACGATTTCGAGGTAAGTGCTCAATTGCTGAGCTATCCCGGCATCTCTGAAAATTAAGCGTTCATCACAAAAAATCTCCTTGAAAATACTTCAGTACACTGTTGGAGTTATAGTAGAACTCTGTAAGTCAGTTGTAGTGGAACCCTTTAAGTCAATTCATCTTATTCATGGATGATATAATTATCATTTCAGCAAATGGTCATTTGGAAAGGACACTGTTTTCTAAGATTTTCATATAAGGTAACATTGCTTTTTGTTGGGGAAATATTGGCTCTGGAAAACTTGATATGGACATATACCTTCTTAGTAGGCACGTTTTTGTTTATTGCAATTTTTGGAGTTATATTTTATATTCTTTTTGAAATGGCATTTTTCTTTTTTTATTAATGTTTGTTTCTATTGTAAAACATTGGATCTATGTTCAGTGATTTTTGGTTTTCTTTTCTGTTTGTTCATTAACTATTTAGTGAGCACCCACCTGTCAGGTGCTGAGCTAGGTGTTAGTGATACTATGGTGAGCAAGACAGAATAGTCTTAATGAAACTTAGACAGCTTTTAGCACTCCCACCTCATTTTCTAGTAGTAGCAGAACCTTTGTTCTAAGCAAAATATTAATGGAATTCAAATTTTACATGGGACCCAAATCTTACACAAAACACTCATGCATAATCCAGAAAAAATATTTTCTGTGATGAGTCTCTACTGTGGAAAAGACTGGCCTAACATAGAGATTTTCAAACTTTCCACAAATGAAAGTTTCTTCAGAAGGTCAGCAGGAAACTGAAAATAAGGGCAGAGTGACCTGGCGGAGATGTGTATGGTGAGACACTCTCCCTCACTAACTCCTCTGTGGCACCGTCAGGAAATCCTGGGGCCTGGAGGGTACCATGGAAAACAGGAGATGAGTTATTTGATCATCTAGAACTCGAAAAGTCACTTGATGACTGGATGTTGCCTGTTGAGTACTTTGGGAAGGCTAGTATTGAGAAGTAAAGATTTATGTTGTCCATAGTTGCATCAACTAATAATAATTCATAATATTTTTTCTTTTAGGAAATAAAACCATTAGTACTGTGTAGGGTATACTTAGAACTTAGAAAATATGCATTCGATAGGTAATGATGAAATACATTATTTCTTGAAAATCAAATTTTATGCAGCTATTGTCTTACTAAATTTTATAATGATTTTAGAAAAACGGTAACATTATTTTCTCTGATTGTTCAGGAAACTAATTACATAGGTACTGAACAGTGTTTTAAATCCAGATGAAAAAGAACTGCTTATATTTCTAGTGCTCAGTTATTCACTGGAACTCCCTTCTTGTTAGGATTTTTTTCTCCCTGCAGTTTCCTCACTTACGACTGTTTGCAAATATGGCTACAAGAGGTTCTCTTTTTTTGTGTGAGTGTTCTGTCTGGAAACGGGCCACAGAAGCCATAAGGGTGAGGCTAAGCTCCGGCAGAATTCCTTTTCTCAGGGCTTTTTGTCTGGTGTTCCTGTAGGGCCACAGCTCAATCACTTCGTTCTCCAGGTCATACTTAGAGATGCCCTGCTTTTTTGTTCAGGACTGATAATGCTTAAGTGACACATCCTTACAAATGTATTTATGGCAGTTGTAGCCTTTGTTGCGCAGGAAGCCTACTGTGGAACTCTGATTTGTGTGCCGCAGGTGTCTTGGATAATACTTCAGAAATAACACTTGTTAGGAGGGAGGAAAGAAGGATGGTGCAGATGGGGAAGTTAACCTGCTATGGAGTCCTGGGTAGTCCCACAGGCAGCTCTGGAGTTGGCAGGGCCTTTCAGAATTGCCCCCAATTGAGGCAAGATGGCCAGGCTTCTATACTTAGGCATATATCATTCCTTGCATATGGGCCACCATCTCCTCCCTCTCAGAGGCCAGGATTTTGGGTGAGTGAAGGTGAGCTTGGGTGAGTGCGGGATGGGGTGAGGAGCCTCCTTTGGGTGAGGGCAGTGAGGGCCTCACCTGGAATGGGCACCTACCACAGCATCTTATGTAGCATATTTCTGTTTCTCACATTCCTCTGTTTTTAAGAACTGAAAATGAAGTAAGCAGTGTTCTGTTTTCCACAATTAACTAATGAGACTTTATACTTTAAAATATTAATGCATAAACTTTAATAAATGCACAAATACTAGAACTTGTTAACATCACCAGTAATGTGAAAATGTAGCATAATCACATATATAAAATCCATGGTTCTTCAGCCTTCTTTTTGACACAGTTAGGAATATGCCTTGATTAGAAAGTATATTGTAAATTAACCACTCAGAAATACTGAGTTTTGTAAAATATGATGTAGGTACTATACTTTTTGATTCATGAGTTCTTAGAACAAGAACCAAAGAAAACCTTTACTTAGTGCTTTAATGGCTTTGTGCTTTGTATCTGCATTTCATTTAAAATACCATTGTCTTTTGCTTAGTGTATGGTATAACTTTAGTTTGAAAGGCTAGCCATTTCATTTTATTCAATTGTGTTTTAAAAGTGGGTAAAGGTAAGAAGGATAGCTGGGGGAAGTATTTTGTATGAATATTGAAACTTTGGTCTGCTGGCAGCCATAAAACTTTTCATTCCAAAAATTGGATAACTTTCCATAGACTACAGAGATTTTTATAAAGGGGGTTATGTTCTTGGGGTGGGATGGGCCCATAGTCTCTGTCAATTCCTTCCTATTAGCATCTTCATGTTGATGGATGAGGAAACATGAATGGAATATGGGGCAGGAGAGCCCGTCTTGGGCTTTGGTGTGAGGAGGTCTGGGGTTGGGTGCCGGCTCTGCTATCCCCCTTGTGTAAGTAACTTAGTTCCTCTAAGTCTTGGTTTCCTCATCAGTAAAGTGGAGGTACTGGTAGTAGAACGCGTAGTACAGGATCTTAGCACTAGATCTGATGTATTATTATAAGTGCTCAATAAATAGTAGCGTGATGAGCTCTAATCATGTTTATTGGTCAGTTATTATTTTCACTGAGCTTTCAGCCCTTTAGTAATGATAGAAAACACGTTAGACTCACAATCCTATGCCAGTAAAACAAGGGAGGGTCAATTTAGAGTTGTCATCTAGCAGAAAACTGTCTCTAGGGAATTGAGCTTAATTTTTTTTCAGGGAAGATGACTGTGAGCAAAACAGCAAGAGGAAGAAGAAATATAAATGGAGGAAAGGGCTACTTCACATATAGTTGAGGAAGGGAGGAGAGGACAGCCCTGTTTTAGGCCTGACCTGCCTGGGATGGCATGGACCTAGAAGGGGTTCTCTCTCCCATCTAGACCCTGGAACTGCCCTGGGTGTCACAGGATGGGTGGAAGCGGAGCCAGCAGGAAGTTCCAGCAGCACCTGTTGGTGAGACTGACAGAGGGATCCATGCAGCTGCCCATATCATATGGCTCCGTACAGAGGTATGGGCAGTGGGTAGAGCTGAGAATGTCAGTTTCAGACCCACAGTTCCCAAATGAAATTAGGGAGACTTTGAGGGAGTGATCTGAGAAATAGGAGTTACTCTTTGAGAAGTGCTGGTGAATACTTCTAATGGACTGATGGACTGAGAGTATCTTTTTTTTTAATTGTTAAATTTGTTGGGGTGACATTGGTTGGTAAAAATTACATAGGTTCCAGGTATACAATTCTACATTACATTGTCTGTGTATTGCATTATGTGCTCCACCCAGAGTCAGCCAGCATCCTTTGATAGATGACTGGATAAAGAAGTTGTGGTACATTTACACAGTGGAATACTACTCAGTGATAAGAAAAGATGAAATACAGCAATTTGTGACAACATGGATGGACCTTGAGTGTGTCTTGAAAAGAGAAATACTGAGATTAGTTCATAGAGAAAGCCTGAATCAGAGATATGGATCTAGTACATTTTTAAAAATACAGCTTTATTTGCTGACAATTAGAAATGTCAGCCTGATAATTAGTCTGTTCAAAACAGTGTTTATATTATAAGCACCAGGATAACATCATTTTAGGTCTATTCTTTGCATAAACAACCCAAAGATGTGCTCAGGGTTATTGTTTTCCTTGGCCTTCAAATGAGATTTATTTAAAAAATTCATATAAGCTCTGGTTTTAAATAAAACATCATCTTATAAATATCTAATTAGTGTGTTCATTGATCATTAGTGATTTATAGTTTCTTAATGTTAGCAGAACTGTTTGTAACATTCATTTTATATAAAAGAAAAATACTTCCTAAAGGTTAAATGAACAATTAATAATTTCAGCAAACTGATACCGGTATGTGCTTGTGGGTATACAATGGTAAATACTTATTTAGTGGTTTTCAAAGGATACAGAGAAATATGAGACATATTGATATCTTCAAAGAATAAAGAATTAGCTGCATAACTGAATGATAGTGGCACATAATAGAGTGCCTGGCTATGAACCAGGTACTAACAACAGTACAAGGTAGGTTAAAGAGGATGATTCATGTGAAAATTTCTGGGTTGTGGTAAGTATATTCTCTCCCTCATAGAACTCAGTGCCTATCCAGACAAAAGGGATTTATCTACACCAAACAGTAGCTGCTATAGAAGTTAGCAAATGGTAAATACTACATGAAAAATCGAATGGAAAGGCTCTGGGAAGAAGAAAAGGGATGAAATTGCTGAGATTTATAATGGCCAAAGAACACTTCAAGCAGGAGGAAGAATCTGGGCAAGGCTTGGAGATTGGGATTTGAAGCAGGATGGAGGGGGCTGTTTGAGGTGAGGAGTGAGGTCAATGCCCTTATGAATGATAGAACAATTGGTAGGCTAGCCTGTTGAGAGCAGACTGTTGATGTGAGTATTTAAGGCTGGGACTAAATTGGGGTGGGGTAGGATTTTGAAATCCAGGCAGTAAGGAGTAAAGGTTTTTATACTCTGATAGTGATATGACTGTAGCTGCCTAGGGAGATACAGGCAGAGAGTTCAGTTATGATTGATAGTTGTGGGCAGATCAGGGTTGAAATTGAATTGATGCTGCAGGAAGAGTGATATGAGGTTTTGAGGCTCTGGAATGGATGGCAGCTCTGATTGGCAATGGGAGCAGAGAGGATGAGAAATAAAGAGGTGGCACTGATAGTTCTTGTTTGGAAGGGTAGGGAGAAATGGAGTTGTGAGCTAAAGGGAAATGCTAGGAGGAGTAACCTTAACAGAGGGATATGTATGAATCTGACCTTATGTTGAGACTTTTTGAAGTAATGGGATACTTCCATGGAAATGTCCAGGAGGTTGTCAGGGCCATAAAACTAGAACTTTTCTAACTGAGGGCACTAACTGTCTGTAATGAAACCCTCTGCATATGGGCCCTCTTGACTTGCCTATGTTTGGTTCTTCCTGCTAGATAGATTTTAAACATGGAGGCAAAGTGACGAGATATGATTGGGCTACGTACATGAAGTAGGAGGGCAAGGTTTGAGGCAGGGTTGACCGGTTAAGAGGCTGCTGTAGTAATGTGTGTGATAGAGAATGGTGACCTGGACTGAGGTGGTGGCAGTGGGTATAGAGAAATGAAGGCAGATTCGTGAGAACTCTGCTGAACAAGTGAAAGCTAGATGTAAAACTTGGGGATTGATTGGATAAGGGGCATGCAACCACAGCTCCCACGTTTGAGGGCAGTTGGTTGGATGGGGACGTTAGGAAAATAGGCCTGGCAGGAAGAAGATGAGGATTAAGCTTTGGACAAATTGCGTGAGGGTTGCCAAATGGACTTGTTTAATAGCTAATTGATTTTAGAAGTCCTGAGCTCTAGAGACATGTGGTTCAGCAGTATTTAGAATGATCTTGAAATCTTGAGTGCAGGTGATTCTCAGGGGAAAATGGCTTAATTCCTGAAATACAGAGCCTTGAGGAACATTGGTGTTAGGTGTGGCAAGAACAGAAGATAGAAAACCACTGGAAACGAGTTGGATCACGAAATCCAAGGGAAGCATTTCAAGAAATTATTAGACAAGGTAGGATAAATTAGGTAAAGCCTAAAAATATGGCAATCTTTGTCTAAGCAGTTATGTTGAGAGAGATGAAAATAAGGTCCAGATTACACTGGATTCCAGTGTGAATGGGAGTCAAAAAATGTGATAAGCACTGAAAGTAGTATGTGCAGGGGGAAGAAAAGAAAGCAGATAGATGATAGTAGGATGAAGGTCTCAGAAAAGTTTATATTATTTTCTATCTATCAATCATTGATCTATCATCTATTTATCATAGGCAGAAGAGCTAATCATATTTAAAGGCATCAGGCAAAGGGTCAGGAAGCAGGCAGGCAGTATTTTTATGCTGTTATTTAAAGAAGATACTGAGAAGTACTTAGTATTTCTAAATATAAATGAACAAAACCTTGAATGTTATAGCAGTAGAATTTCAAACATAAAAGCAAACTAGTGATTTAGTTTTTTTGTAAGGGCCTTTTTCTTATGGCTTGCTGCTTCAGCTATATTCTAATAGTGGCTTATGTTGATTTTTAAAATTGTTTAGATGAAAAATTTTAACATTCATATAAAGTTGGAACCTTTTGCTGTTGACTTGTATTTAGTACATATTGTTTTATTTTTTTTTAATCAAAGCATTAGATAGTATTTTTGGTGCTGGCTGCTGCATTCGTAGGAGCTATATTTTTAGGGCAGTTATATTGGGAAATGCTGAAATCCTGGGAGACAGAAAGTTTTGATTGAAATAGACATTGAAAGGATCAGAAAATCGAGGCTGGCTGATTCTGGGTATGCCAGGCTGAGCCTGTCGTCAGGAAATGAGTTAATTGGCTTATATAATTACTTACCCTTTCCTTCCGTTTCCCACTTTCATGATTTTTTCCCTTCTTCCTGTATCCTTCTTCTCCTGCACATCTTCCATCCTGGTGGAATGGGAACACGATTCACCACTTGAGAACTAAAATCAGCAAACGCAGAGCATCGACTCAGCCGATGCTTTGTTTCATGAGAAAAGACATCAGCTTGAGAGGGGAGCAGGGAGGCAGAAAGGTAAAAACATTAAATTCTGAATGCCATGGTGTAAGCCTGTATTTTATATGGTTGATACATTGCAGGAGGGAGTGGGAAGCTCTCCCTGGGGGGTTACTGAAGCTGAGGTTGGAAAAAGGAGTGGGTGTTTTTGTTGATTGGACAGGGGTGGTAAGGGCATATAAAGTCCAGAAATAGGGGATGGAAAGGAGCAGAAATGTGAAATAACAAGGGCGCACTAAGGCATCGGTCCCTAGCCTTTTTGGAACCAGGGACCAGTTTTGTGGAAGACAGTTTTTTCACAGACCTGGGGAGGGGGTGGCTTTAGGTGGGGGGATGGTGCAAGAAAGAGGCTTGGACGGAAGTGGTAAATAAAATAATGGGTGGGCCATGCATGGATTAAAATAAGTGTTGGATTCTGCCATAAAGCCTGCCACTAGATGCAGCTTGTACACTTGAAGCACATCAACTTACTTGCCACTATAAAGCCTGCCACCAGATGCAGCTTGTCACTTGCTACTCACTGATAGGGTTTCGATAGGAGTCTGCAAGCAATTAATTTATGATGGTCTCTGTGCAGTCAAACCTCTCTGCTAAAGTTAATCTGTATTTGCAGCCACTCACAGCACTAACATCACTACCTCAACTCCACCTCAGATCATCAGGCATTAGATATAAGGAGTGTGCAACTTAGATCCCTCCTATGTGCAGTTCAAAATAGGGGTTGTGCTCTTACGAGAATCTCAGGCCTCCAGCTGATCTGACTGGAGATGGAGCTCAGGCAGTAATACGAGAGGTGGGGAGCGGCTGTAAATACAGATGGAGCTTCACTTGCTTCCCTGCTGCTCACCAACTGCGGTGCTACTTGGTTCCTAACCAGGTTGGGAACCCCTGCTGTAAGGAGCTTCAAGTGGTTTGGTAAAGCCAGAAAGCAGGATTTAATTAGGACCATGGTCCGTAGCTACAACTGAAGAGGTATGAGGATTGCAGCAGGTTAGTGTGCCCTGCAAGGGTGTTTAGCTTCTGTCCTTCAGGTTATGCTCAGCCATTGAGGTCCAGGACTTTGCCACGATCAGATCTGTAGTTTGCAGAGATACTTGGCACACTGTGGAGGGTAATTTGGAAGGGTCCAGCAGGAGCTGGAAGTGGGGAGCTCACCTATAATGCTGAGTACATCTCAGGGACCTAAAGGGAGAACTGCATGGAGAGACAAACTCAGTGCCTTATAGTCAAGTATAATATATGGAGAAAAATCTTTCTGATGATTACTTCCAGAGAACTTTCACTAGAACCCTTGTAGAAGGTGTCTTTACCAGATGTTGGCTATTGATTTTGCCATAGAGTTGTTGAGAGGATTAATTGAAAGACTATGTCAAGGGTATGCTTTATATTTTATGTATAGTAAACATCTAACAGTTTAAGGCTGTTCTGATATTCTTGTTTAGGATAGGAATCCTGAAATTGTCCCTGGTGTCTTGTAGGTGCTCAGTAGAACTGTGAAGTAATTTTAGAAATGTATATAAGTAGTGATACTTTTTTTTATTTTTAAGATTTAATTGTTCTAGAGTTAGATATTTTAGTTCATCTTCAATGGTGATACCTTTGGGAGGTTTGAGAAATCATAGGTCTTCCCTGTCTCCTTTCCTTACTCTTAGTTATGTTAACTGCCACTGGTAGTAAATCTGCATGGAAACATAATGTTTCTGAGATCCCTGTGCTGCAATCCAGACTTCCCGAAGGTACGCACTCACATTTATCCAGATAACGTTAGATAGATGAGTATGTCTCCACCCCCTTCCACTTATATGGAAAGTGCCTTGAGCTCTTCCTGTAATGCTTTATATGTGTGCTCAGTAACTATATGTTGAATTGTAGTTGATTTTTGTTGGGGTATTTTGTTATAACAGACTAAGACAAGTTAACTGTCCTTTGTTTATTAGACCCTAGGTAAGTCTTGTGCTTTTTAATGGAATTCTGTAGGTATTTGTATATGAAATATTATACAGATATCTATACTGTTTTATCTGCATTGGGCTATAAAACATTTGAACGTATGCTTTAAATATTTAACGAAGAATAGGATCAGTAACACAAAAGAGAGAGAAGCAAGATAATGACTTCACTTTGAGCAAGATAATGACTAAACCAGGCAAGAGGGTCTGCCCCTTGAATCTGTCTTCTTCCAGTTGTGCTTCACTGAGTGTGAGTGCATTGTGACTGTCAGTTTGAGGATTCAGTTCACCTTAGGAAAATTTGCACATTTTTCTGTGTAAGGGGCTGAGATTGGAAAGAAGTTTTTATTCTTTAATGATTTCTGATGTTTTTGAACTATAACAGTGGTTGACTAACTACCGGTATATTAATAACCTTTGTAGTCTTATAATGAGCTGGATTTTTGGGACGTTCTTAGTTTGGTATTAATCCTCTTATGAAAACTGCACAGTTACTGTGGTCATTGCAGAATCTTTACTCTTTTTTTTTTTTGCCAGCACCAACTTTGGCCTTTGCAGTCTCCCTGACTTTCTTCTTTTTGTTCTTGCATACCTTTTGCTGTTTTCTTCAGGTCTTTTTCTTCTCATACAGGCCATATCTTGTGAGTGGGTGGGTTCATTTTTCTTTTCATGATCCAAGGAGTAGTAAATCATGCCAGAGCCAGTTGTCTTGCTACCAGGAAAATGGGTTCTGAATCCAAATACAGAGTTGATATCTGGTGTGGTCTTGCACATTTTGGCTAGTTTTTCCTGAATTTCTATCTTAGGTACTGTTGCCTTCCCTAGAGTGAAGGATGTCATTGACCATTTTTTTCTTGCTGAAGTAATTGGTTGGTCCAGATAGCTGACTGTGTTGTTTACGATGGTGGTTAATCTCTAGGCAGCCACAGAGGAAGACAGTTGGATTTTTTATAGAATATGAAAATAGACTTGAGACATTATTCAAATTTGAGGAGGAAAATAAATTCATTATTTGTCAGTGATGGGAACATTTGTACCTTGGACGTATATACTTGCAGAAAAAACTACTTGGTTGGAGAGGTCTGATGGTAGAATCACTAAATCACTAAATCACATAAATTCACATAAATCCTAGGATGAGTAAACTGAGGCTAACAGTTAGGACAGAACTATCTCACCTTATGTTTCCTGTTTCTTCTGCAGATGAACAGACTTATGACTTATGTTTTCTGGGAACAGATGGTTAAACTTCAGATTAATTAGCTTTACCTTTGATGCCAATTTTTCAGAAACATGAAAAAGTATATATAAATATCTCCACCCACATTTGACCCTTTGTGGATAAGCATATATATCACTTACACATGTATGTTGTACGTATATTGTATGTATGTGGTGGTCCTTTTGTCTGTGTTTGGGTATGTTTTTCTTTTTCTGAGTATATAAACCAGGTATTAAAAACTGGCAAGAAGTGGCCATAAATATACATTGGGTGATTGTCATTTAGTTAGGTAAAATTTTATCTTCTCAATTGAGTTGGAATAATTTCATTAACAGTGCCTTAAGGAATAGGATATATATGGTTGAATTTTCTTTTAGAGAATTGCCTAGTTATATCGGATCCAATTAAGTTTTGCATATGTTATCAGTGGCATTAAATGCAACCATGTGTGGTATTAAGTAAAATTAGAAAAGCTATTTTAGTAAAAAGTAACTTGAATTTAATATATATTGAGCTTATAAACATGGCAAATGTATGTCTGAAGAATAACATATTTTTACTTGAAACACAAATTTATTAACTTTATTTTTAATATTTTTTATTTTTCTCATTAAAACTACCTATAAAATTTAGTATTTGTATAGTATATTGAGAAATTATTGTTTTAAAATTTGTTAGTAAGTTTGCAGTAAATAAGTTAAAGTATTTCACTTTGAAAGTACCAGGAACTAGAAATGAGTTTTTCTGTTCTTCAAGGGTAAAAAATTATTATTCCTAAAATCAAGATTTTAAAAATCATATAATCATGAAATAAATAAAACCTGTCTTTTTATGGCTGGTGATTTATAAATTTAAAATCTCTTTGAAAAGTACAATGTTCGGGAAAGCCGGGACGGCTCAGCGGGTTGAGCGCTCGCTTTGAGGCCATGAGGACCGGGGATCGAATCCCGGCTCCGGCCCAGGCAGGACCCACATGCTGAACTGGGGAGTTCCCACAGTTTGGTTCTCTAACTGTCTCTGTCTCTGTCTCTCTCTCTATCTGTCAAAAAGTAAAATAGAAATAACTATGCACTGAAGAC
>PVKE010023424.1:0-24667 GCA_004027555.1 Craseonycteris thonglongyai
GGTCCTCGTGGCCTCAAAGCGAGCGCTCAACCCGCTGAGCCGTCCCGGCTTTCCCCGTGAATTTCTTTTTCTACCCTGCTCAAATGGAGGCACAAGAACACCAGACACTTAGTGTCTTCATTGTGGTATGGATCACTATAGGGTCTGCCCACTCTGTGGTTATAGTTTCTTCCTGTTTCACAGCCAGATTCTTCCAGGGAGGTACCAGCTATATAGCTGTGCCTTGATTTAAGCCTCCACTCTGTAGTAGGAAGTCTTCAATAACTTCTGTTCAGTATAATTGGAAAAGTGGATATATATAGTATACCAGGTACGGTATTTGGATTATTGCAAGTTACACCGAAATATCAAGATGACGCCTTGACAATCTGAAGGATAGCAAACCACATGAATAAAGGCAAAATGCTTCCTCCTAGACCTATAGCTGTGCCTGTCTTCTTTCCAACAGTCTTCATCCTCATACTGGACGGCTTTATCCCTTACGCTACTATTTTCTCATATCCAAAGTTTTATGTCATTAAAGAGCAGGACACAAATAAGGTTAAGTAGATGTCAAGGGTTGCAATCATAAAGTAACTTCTAACTTATTAGGTTTGGTAGTGTTCCTGGTGGGCCATGATTTCTAGGTTTAGCACCTGGCTATTCTTCACAGGCCACTGAGCTGTGTCTAGAATGAACATGGAGGGTAAAGGCAGAGCTACCACACTGGCAATTCACCTGGCAAACAAAAGGATTTATTGCCAAGTTATGGATTGGATTCAAGTCTAAAGTAGTGATTTTCATACATTTTTATTTTATTTATTTATTTATTTTTTAATATATTTTTATTTATTTTTATTTTTGACAGAGAGAGAGAGAGATCAGAGACAGAGAGAGAACTGAACTGGGGGGAGCTCCCAGTTCAGCATATGGTTCTGCACGGGCCAGGGCCGGGATTCGATCCCTGGTCCCCGCGCTGCAAAGTGAGCACTTAACCCACTGAGCCATCCGGCTTCCCCTTTTTTTTTTTTTTTTAATATATTTTTATTTATTTTTATTTTTGACAGAGAACTGATCTGGGGGAGCTCCCAGTTCAGCATATACATTTTTAAAGCAGCAAAATCTCTTCTGGAATTATATCCAACTTCCATAATATAGGTATGAAATCACAGACACCTGGTTTCCTCCAGTGCTCATCATTTTAAATCATTCAGTTCTTTTAAAACAGTGATTTTAAAGGATCCAGTCTTTGCTTCACTTCCCCATTGTCTAGCAGGAATATTACCTTATACTATCAGAATTACCCCATGAGGCTGAAGTAATGATAAAAGCTGCTATTTATTGAGCCTTTACTTTGTCCTAGGCTAAATGGCAAGTACCGGTACATTTTTTCATTTAATCATAAACTTGTGAGGTAGGTTCTGTTATGACTTCTCTTTTTTCTTAGGGTAAACTAAGGCTTAGAGAGGTTAAATAACTTGCCTGAGGATAAACAGCACTCTAGGAAGTGGTGGAGCTTTGAGTAATCTCAAATCTGTTTCATCCCAGACCTCCACTATCAGCTGCTTTAGGCGCTGCCTACACGTGCTGCCTAGCACACTGTAGTAAGCTTAGTGCTTAGTAAAAATAGATAACTTTACATATACTCAGCACTGTTTCCATTTTGTACACATGAGGAAACTGAGGCTCGTGTAGGTTCAGTAACTTTTGCTCAAGATCATATAGCTGATGGCAGAATTGGGGGTTCAATTTCTGTCCACTGTGCCATGCTGCCTCCATGTACCCTCCTTAAAATTCTTTTCAAGCTGCATTGCCTTTAAGATGTGCATGTCCTTCGGTTAAGATTTGCTTGTTAAAAAAGGAATAGTGACATTAAAATACATCTGAATTTTTCTAATCATATAAAATCCCTGATAGTACCCTGCTCTGTAACTTTCTGGACTTGAGATTTTTCTCAATTCATCATGTAGCATTTACATAGAAATCCTGTTCCATCCTTAACATACCAGAAGTAATATTTATTAACCCAGATGGGATTCCTCTGAGTAGAGTGACATGTGCTAAAAGTCTCTGAGTTAAAATTCGGTGAACAGGATTATTCTGGGACATAACTTGAGCAGGTATTTCTGGAATGAAGCATAGTCAGGGCCTATTCGTGCAGTCCCCACACCCAGAATCAGTGGTGCTGCTGGGTGGCTTGCAGGACCTGGTTACAATCTATAATGAGCCTACCCACCTGGGTTTGAGAAGAAAGCTGGCCTGAAGAGATAAGAACTGCAGGCCTTCCCTTTTTGGAGGGGGCTGTTAAAAGTCTGAGGGAGCTCTCTAGGCTCCCTGGAGAGAGACTGAGCAGTTGGAGGAGACAAAGGCTGGGGGGAGGGGATAACCTTTGTTCTGAGGATGACTTGGGGGAGGAAGCATTCCCCTTTCTAACCACACAGACCTAAGCCCTGTGAGGGAAAAGTCCCATTTATCCCAGATATCTGACCTATCTCATTTTACAGAGAGGGAAAAAACTAAAGCTACCAGGTTTGGGTTTAGGGATTAAAAGTACTGTCCATTCCCCTCTCCCCAACATCCACTTCCATGAAGGGAAGGAAAATGGGGCCAGGGATTGGGAAAAGGACCAGTACTATCCTACATGCTAGATTTTCATACGTTGTATTCCCAATCTATCTCCATATTCTAGAGATAGGTTGTTAGGAGCTAAAGCATTTGGTCGGAGATTACTGCTCTTGTTTTTATGGTTGAGTCTTCATTTTGTGACTCTTGTTCCATCAACTTGGTGAAATGAGATTGATTTGGAAAGGTGAAGGCTATATAAGGATGTTTTCCTTCTAAAGACAAATTTTTGTCTTGACAACACTCACTAGTCACATGACTTGGGAATATAACTTCTGTGGACTTTAGTTTTCTCATACATGGGAATTTTAGCAGACTGATCATAAAGTTATGAAAACTAAATGAGAAATTGTTAAAGCAGATTAAAAGCAAAACAGCACAGTACACATAGAAAGTCGATTGTTGGAGTAGAAATTGAACAGTAGGCCAAAAGAAGAACTCTAATGACTAAGCTATTTTCTTATTACAGCTATCTCTGAAGGGCACAAATCAGAAAGCACCATGCCTCCTAATAAAGAGGCCAGCAGTGTTAATACCTCCCCTGCGGGGCTTATCTGCCTTCCACCAATCTCTGAGGAACTCCAGCTTGTGTGGACCCAAGCAGCCCAGACCAGTGAGCTGGATGGCAATGAACACCTGCTACAGACCTTCAGCTACTTTCCCTATCCCAGTCTAGCAGACATTGCCCTTCTCTGCTTACGCTATGGACTGCAGATGGAAAAAGTCAAGACTTGGTTCATGGCCCAGCGCCTCCGCTGTGGCATTAGCTGGTCATCTGAAGAAATAGAAGAGACTCGAGCCCGAGTGGTCTATCACAGGGACCAACTCCATTTCAAATCCCTTCTCTCTTTTACTCATCATGCAGGGCGGCCCCCAGAGGAGGTGCCTCCTTCTCCAATGCCATCTCCAGGACAAGTTAGTCTTGCAACAGTGCCCCTGACTCTTACTGAGCCTGCCCAGATGAAAAGATTGAAGGTAGAACCTGAGGATTCCCCAGAGCCACTGAGTCACCAGAAAGCAAAAGAGCTCCTGATGGCACCTGACAGTGGGGCATTCTGCCACCAACCAGAATTTTGTCAGGATCTTCAATATAGTGGCTTCTCTAAGGAGCATGCAGGCAGGGGCCCTGAGCAGTCACATGGCCTAGGTTCTGCTTCCTGGAACCACTGTACAACTGCCCACAAGCCCCATGCTCAGGATGAACCCCAACCAATCTCATTACTTGCCAGTAGTTGTAAGCAGGGGTCAGCATCTAATGTGACTCCTTCTTCCTCTACCTCTTCTTCCTCTTTCCAGGTACTGGCTAATGGAGCTACAGCCACGTCTAACCCTCTGCAGCCACTGGGCTGTATTCCACAGCCACTGTCACCCACTGAACAGACACTACCACCACATATGGAGCCAGCCTGGCCCCAGGGACTAGGGCATAACTCATTATTAGGTAGGGTTGGCCCTGCAGACTACCTTTCCCCAGATATACAACGCCAGCGAAAGACCAAGCGCAAAACCAAAGAGCAGCTAGCTATCCTCAAATCATTCTTTTTGCAGTGCCAGTGGGCACGCCGTGAGGATTACCATAAATTAGAACAGATTACTGGTTTACCCCGGCCTGAGATTATTCAGTGGTTTGGTGACACACGTTATGCTGTGAAGCATGGGCAACTCAAATGGTTTCGGGACAATGCAGTACCTGGTGCCCCTAGTTTCCAGGACCCAGCAATTCCCACACTACCGCCTTCAACCCGCTCTTGGAATGAATGGGCTGAGACACCACCTCTGCCAATCCCCCCACCTCCACCGGATATACAGCCCTTGGAGAAGTACTGGGCAGCTCACCAACAACTACAAGAAAATGATATCCCTCAACTGAGTCAGGCGTCAAGGCTTAGCACCCAGCAGGTACTAGATTGGTTTGATTCTCGATTACCTGAGCCAGCTGAGGTAGTGGTTTGTCTAGATGAAGAGGAGGAAGAGGAGGAGGAGGAGGAACTACCAGATGATGAGGATGAAGAAGAAGAGGAGGAGGAGGAAGATGACAGTGATGAAGATGTGATCGTACAGGACTGAATGGGGGGCTACAAGAGGGGAGGTCTGTTACTAAAAGATGAACCAACTTAGTAACTGTTTAAAAGAAACCACATTTTTAAAATTACCTTGTGGCAAATGAAAAGCTTTGTGTTCTTGAGGTTGGGGGACAGGGATGTAGCAAGTGTGGACAGGGAGAATGAGCATAAGGCACAAAGTGAGGTGGGGAGTGAATGGGCAGAAATCCAGACTTTGGCCTCAATGAAGAGAGTAACTAAGGAACAGGTCCAAATTGGACTGGGTAAAGGCTCTTGCTCATATCTGCTATTCTTTTCTCTTAGTGTACTACAGAGAGGCCTTGTCTATAGGAGGACTGGAAAGGAGGAGTAAAGAATTTTGATTCAATTGATGATTCCAGTACATTCCCTAGTCCCACCATTTCCTTGGAATGTAAGGCTGCCTTGCACCCTCCTTTTCTCTGAGCATAAGCCCATGCATGATGCAGCTAAGAATCTCAGTATATCCCAGTCTCACAAATATTTCCTCTTCCTCATACCAACTTGACTATATGTTTTACTTGCTTCATTATTGAGTCACAGGAAGCAGAATGTTTTCATTTCTGATACTGGGACCACTTTGCCTTGTACTGTTTTCTCTCTTTCTAGAATGTTCACTATGTCTCAGGGTAAATCTTCCCCATGGAGCTTGTGAAAAAGTTTAATAACTGGGTGGAGAATAATTTAGACTGGATATTTATTGGAGATGGGAATTAAGGGAGATGTCCTTTAGCAAAAAGTAGAATTAGATTATGGAGGGATAGAGGAGAGGGATTGATTTCTAATGTTCAGGGGACTATGCGGGTAGGTTCCAGGTTTGGTTTTACAAGCCTGACACTCCCTCCTGCCTAGCTTGACAGACTGATTTTTCATCTTTTTGGTGTTGGTTCAGTTTGTATCCAGAAAAGAGACTTTTCTATAGGATCTGTCTTGGGGACAGAGGGACCAGGTCTTTAACTGAAATTATTGATGTTTAGAATGTTTTCATCAGTTGGGGTCAGATATAAAGATACCAGTGGGTTAACCATCTAGAAATAAGAGTGGAAGCCTCAAATTGCTAGAATAATAAAAAGGCCAAAATTAAAATTGTCTCTCTCCTCCACTTTGCCATTTCTATGGTTTCTAGATTAATGGAATCAGATCCATTAACATTCTGATTTAGTATACTTCATTCATTAATTTACTCATTCATTCATATTTAATTGTTTGAGAGAAGGGGGGAGGGCCCAGAGCAGTCTCCATAGTTGTATGTCAGTCGTGACAGTTTCATTCCACACAGGTGGATGTGGGGCCACACAGGGTGGGAACCAAACTGGGGGCCTCCCACATGGGAGGTAAGAACCTTTGACACTGAATCATCTTGGTGGTTACCAGTTGCACTGCAGTTCAGTTTATGAAGTTGCATGGGCCAGGGCCAGGGCCAGGAATTGAATCCCAGAACTCGTGACTGGGAGGCAAGCACTCAACTGGTGAGCTATCCCGGCACCACCACCATCCCTTTTATTTATTTATTTATTTATAGTTATTTATTTATAGATTTATTTTACTGTTTTTGACAGAGAAGGGGGAAGGCCCAGAGCAGTCTCCATAGTTGTATGTCATCAGTTTTAACATGGTTTTGTTCTACACAGGTGGGTAGGGGCCATTCAGGGCGGGAACTGGGCTAGGGGCCTCCCACATGGGAGGCACACCCCCGTAAGCCAGGGGCCTAACCAAGGGTGGAGGAGGGGGACCAAACTGGGGCCTCCTGCATGGGAAGAACACCCCAGTTCAGCATATGGGTCTGTACAGGCTGGGACTGGGATTTGATCCTCAGTCCCCAGGGCTGCAAAGCAAGTGCTTAACCTGCTGAGTCATCCTGGCTTCCCCCTTTCTATTTATTTTTGAACCCTTGGGATATATTGAGGTAAATCAGAGGAACAAAAACTTTGAAGGGCAGTAGCTCAGTATCACTAAGCATTCTGTTTTCTGCACTTGCTATATAGCACAAGCTCTTGCTCAGAAGAGGTGTGTCTAGAAATGCCTTTAAAAATAAAATTCAGAATTCCAGAAAAGGTAATGGGATCTTAGTTCAGCTACAAGGTTATTCCCAAGACCTAATTTATTTTTGGTAGATGCTTTCTATCTTTACATTTGCCCAATATTTTTGCTTAAGGCCTGCCTGCCAGTGACCCACTCATTTAATTCCTCATTTCTACTGCTCAGTACTCCCCGCAAAATAAATATTTGATCTCAGTTGTAGTGTCCTTTGCCCATACCACCATTCTAGAGCTTGTAATACCAGTAGAGCTGCAGTAGCAATAAAAGGGCACCTCTTTATTTTATTATGTATTTACTGTAGTAAGGTGAAAGTCTGTGTCTCCAACTATTAGAAATGAAAATCAACATATTTAATAAACTAGGCATAGAGGAAACAATAGGCAAACAAAAAAAGTATAACAGGTTAGGACAAGCAACAGATTTGTTGGTTGTTAACAATGGCAATGGGAGAATATATCTGAAACTAAAAAGTGAAATCCAGAAATAAAACATAGTTAATGAGTATATTACTCCCCAACCCAGGGATGCAAAGATTGTTTTTACAACCTTTGTTTTAAGTTGTAGGAAATTAGAGCTACATATATCTTGTGAAAGAAATATAAACACCTTCCTAAAACAGTACCATTACGTATATAAAATCCTGACAACCTTTTGAGGAGGTAATAACAGTGTATATGGTAAGATCAAGAGAAGGTACAGAGGGAAACCAGGAAGGGGTAGATTTTTCAAGGCCATCATGCATAATAGGCATTAGATGCTACAGTCCATTCTTTAGCAGTATGTATAGCTCAGACCTTGAAGATGGTCTATCTGGGAGTGGTCCACGCTTCTCTCTCCCTGGCTAATCCCATCAGCCTTTGTTGATAGTTTGTCTGCAGTAGAGGGACAAGAAGGCAAATATGGGTGTTTATAACCAAAGGGCAAGTAAGGCCCTCTCAAGCCATTTTATGAAGTGTATCAGGACAGCAAACCACCACTGTTGCTTCTTCATAGTTTTCTCCATTGCATAATTAATTTTTCCAAACTAAGATCTGATACATTATGTGTAATGAAGGCTTTGTCACTACTTATGAAACTACAATATTTCAGTGGTTTCTGGTGATAACTAAGAATACTTGAAAATCAAACTATTTTGGAAGACCTGCAACATTACTAGCATACCCAGAAATGATTACTGGGGAGGCAGAATTCTTATGCCACTGGGGAGGTGGCACTTTCTTCAATAACCTTTTTTTACTTTATTATGGAAATTTTCAAAACAATACAAAAGTAGAGTAGTATAATGAACACACATGTACCCATTATCCAACTTCAACAAGTAACTCACGGCCAATTTTTCATTTCTACTCACTGCCCGTCTCCACTAGATAATACTAAAGCAAAACCCAGACAATCATTTAACTTCCTATCCATAAATATTTTATTAATAGTACTTATCTCCAAAAGATAAAGACTATTTTAAAAAATGTAACCACAATAGCTTTATACCTACCAAAAGAAAAAACTATTAATTCTTTAATATCAAATGTCTAACAGGTACTCAATTTTCCTCAACTTCTTCATAAATAGATTTTTTACTGTTTGTTCCAATCACAATCCAATTAGGGCCTATATATTTGTAGATGGTTTCTATGTCTCTTTTAAGTCTTTTCTTGTCTGTAAGTTAATCCCTCCATTTGTGAGACTCTTAGGGGTATTATTTCCCCAGTGTTGCCTCCTAGGGCATAGACCCTAATTTCTTGCTGAGGGAAATAAAAGGGAATTTTGGAATATGAGAGCAAAATATTTAGTATAGCCCTGGAGTTACCAGGAGCTTAGCATGGAAAAAGGGCTTAAATATCCTCAAACTCCAAGCCATAAAAGTTAACTTAAAAGGCAAGACTGAACTTTTCATTGAATAGAGCTCCTTACAAAACTTCGGGTTCTCATGCCCTTTTCCTCTTTGCCTGGATTAGAATCTTCATCCCATAAATTTACAAAACATTCTAACTATGCCAGGAGAAATAAACATGGCTTTTCCTAGTTTAAGCAGTACCTGTCCACAAAAGACATATTCCATTGTGAATACTTTTTTGTGAAACTTGGGAATGTCAACTGTGTCCACACACTTAGTTCACCTTGGCCAAGACTTCTCAGTTTAAAGCTTTTCACTACTATGTTACCTAATGTGAAAACCCCAAACCAGGTAGCTAATCTGGTAGGACAGAATCTTTGAAACAGACCATTCTGGAAATTTTGTACATATGGTTATCACACTTGAAATCCATTTCATTCTCTATTGGTTACAGTCTACCACCTTAACAGGAGACCAAACTGAGGCATTTAGTGTGCAGGCCTAACCTTTTGAGTTTTTCATAAGCAGACAAGTTAGACTAGCCAGGGCTCACCTGCAGGACTGGTAGCTGGAAACTAGGAAGACTCTCTAGTGGGGTTCTGCTCTCCCTCTGACCTGAAGGATAGAATGGAATGATGAAAAATAACTTCCTAGGGCAGTTCCTCAGTAGTGTTACTTGTGGATCAAGGTAAATAGGTAATTCTTAATCTGCAGAACACTTCTCAGAAGGGAAAAGACTGTTAGCTAAACAATCTAAGAGGTGGGTTATAAAATCCATTCTTATCAAGTCAGGGTGGGAACAGAGAGGTCCGAGATTGGATTTTATGAGTAGGAAGATATAAAGACAATATAAAGATTTGATGAGTTATGAAAGATGATAGCTCCTTAACAAGAGAACTGGTAGCAAAGGTACCTTTTTGGAAAAGATGGGGAGAAAATAGGATACTAGTTTTATCATTCTCATTCAGAACTGAGTTCCTAACAATGTTCAAACGGATTTCCAAAGAAAAGATCAGTTTAATTCTACAGGTCGACCTAGCTATAACGGGACTCAACTGGTGACAGGATGAGCGCTATTCAAGCAAAATCCTAAGCCTCCCTTCACTGTGGAGGAAATGGTATTACTTAAAGAATATTATAGACAATGCTGGGTTTTTTGGGGGGGGGGAGCACAAATTCCAATTTCCTTTCACTTTGAAAATCTTTATTTCAGTATGTATGTCAATGGTTGAAGCTTTGGGGATGTTACTTAACTTACCTGAATTATTGTGTGTGAGGACACTTGTGTGGCCTGAATCCCCACCACTTAGGGATGGTCTGAAAGAAAACCCCAGGCCAGAGGAGGCAGATGAAGGTCTAAAAAGGGAAAATAAAAGCATCAGCATAAAAAAGGTAATGGTAAAAAATACACATTTAGGCTGGAGACCCTGCATGGAAGTGAGAATAAAATTTAAGTAATTCAGATATATATTAGACACAGGTCTATTCAGCCTTCTCTTTTGTTTACAAGGTACGGTAGATTATAAATTTCAGTGGCACAGGCAGTGGAGAAGTAACCCCAGGGCTGCTGGCAGAGTTGTGAATGTGAGTAGATTACAAGTGAAAGGAAGCATATATAATATTACTCACCTATAAGATAGGCTGAGAGTAGAAGCTGGTGAAGGGGTTTCTGGAAAGCATAAAAATGAGCCTGTGAGATAATCAATAAACTGGAGAGGAGATTTAGGTCTACTCCGGGCCAGAGCAAAGGAACTGGGGATCAAAGATTTTCAGTATACAGTAGACACTCCCTTACCTGGAACTCAAGCAACCAACTGGCACTCTCAAGCAACCAGCAAAAATGGCAAAATCTCAAGCAATCATTTTGTCGGTTTTGCCAGTTGCTTGAGTTCCAGTTAACGGAGAGTACTGTATTTCTTCACTGGAGTGCTATTATGTTTGAAACGCTGCCCTTCAGGCCAAAGTAATTGGCGGCTAGTTTTCCTTTTAAATCTAACTTCTACTGCCATCTTGTGGCAATTAAAAAAATCAAAGTCAATTATTTTGAGTCAATTTAGCCATCTGACGAGTAGTTTTCAGTGACTTTATCACTCAATTTTTTTCCCTTTATCAGTTTGAGAACAGAAGTATAATTATTTAAAAAGCAGTAATATATGCCTGCATATCTGGAATCACTTGGAACAAAACAAAGTAAAATGGCATATTATGCATAGAAAACCAAAATCTGATGGTGTATGCACAGAGTATGTTGGTTTCAGACACCTTCCCTCCACCCCTCACCAGTTTGAGAGTCTCTGGGAGTGCTCCTTCCATGAAGGCCTCTGGTACTCTGATGGACAAATAATAAACATCAGTTAATAAATATATCCTAATGTTCTGGCTTCCATATCCCTTGCTATTTCTCTTAATCTACACATTGAAGCATATTTTGTTCTCCTGGGGTGGGTTTGCTAGTCCAAAAAGGATCCACACTTTACTACTTCCACAATGAACATGAGGGACACAGTTAATGTAGTCCCTGAACACTTCTACTATTTCACCCCTTTTCATTCTCTATGTCAGCTTCTAACATCAGGTCTGCATTGACAAGAGTCCAGGTGTGGCATCGGATAATTTATGCTAAAACCAACATAAGTTTAATATTCTTGTCTTAAATCTTTGCTTTCATGAAGCATTAGAAATCTCAATCTAGAAAGAGAAGGTAACTATTACTTACTTGTCCCACGCTACTAAAGCCAGCCACTCTATAAGAGATAGACTCCACTGACGAGGACCGACTATATAAGGTGAGACAAAAAGGAAAAACAAACCTGGTGTTAGACTTTTATACAGACCTAAAGTCTCTCAGTCCCTATCTTAGCCACATGTAGGTATTTCTTTCATCTTCCAACTTTTGCCAACGGTTTTAGTGTTGTAGGTTTCCTACTCACCTGACCACTTGGCTGCTATGCTGAGAACTGGGTCGTGGAGTAACTGGAAAAGAATAAAGTGCAGAATGAAAAGTTGTGCCATCAATAGCATGCTCTGCCTTGCCTAGCCAATCTATTGCAAGTGGGTATCTGATTGCATGATCTTTTCATAACATACATAAGATTAGGAAAGTCACATTATAGTCTCTGAGAGGAAACCATCTTCCATATGGAAAGAGGATATTTATTCATTTCACACAGATAGATGAACAAAAAGTGTTCTCTACCTGACTGTGTCGGGGAAGTAATGCCTACTGGTCGAGGTGTGGTTGACCTGCAAGGAAAAAAAGAGGTAGCTCTAGTATCTCTTAAGCAGAAGTGCCACATCAAAGGATAAATCAGATCATTGCTTTTAGAAATAACAGCTTCCTCTCTGAGCACCAATTGCTTACTATTATGTATTACCCAAAATATGGAGGCAAACTTTCCATCTGAGACTCCTTGGCTTTCCTGCTGCCTAAGTGCAAACCTCTCCCCTTCTTTATTGCCCATAATAGAAGTTCTGAAGTTCTCCTTTCTTTTTCCCCTCAGTGCCTTACCAAGTACTCTCCACTTTACTTACATCTATTTGTCCATTCATACATCTACCATTCCCTTACTCTCTCCATCCCCTCATTAATCTAGTCAGCAAGCAGTTCTTTAGGCTTATATGTCACAGATACTGAGATTGTAGAGATAACTAGAATATAGTTCCCATCTCTGAGAGGGTCACAGGCTAGTAGGAGAGAATAAATAAAGCAATGTTGAAGTGTTATAATGGGCATATCAGAAATGCAGAAGTACGAAAGACCACTAGACTGTAACTTCTGTGAGTGCAGGGATCATGTCTTTTTTAATCCACCAATACAGGAATGATATTAAAAATATTTAACAATTGGTAGGGTACAGACATTACCAATTATAATAACTGGTGATGTACACTCAGCACCTGATAAACAGTAGTGATTTAATGAATATTTATTGAGTAAATGAATAATAGAACATTTAATTTTGCCTAAGGAAGTCCTGACAGATGAAATGGCATGTGAATTGAATTTTGAAGGGTGAAAAGGATTTCATAAGGTGATAGTCAAGGGTGAGCATTACATTCAAGATTTTACTTCAGCACTTTTCAGTGAGTAGCTCTTTCTTGGAAAAGTGAACGATAAGTTTGTCAACCATTTCCTCCACCTCAGAGCCCACACAGAAGTTATAGACAAGAGTCAAGAAAGAATAGAAATCTTCAAAGAGGGCTAGTATGGGGCCTGATAAAACTGACCTGCTTCCTTGGTACCAATTTGGAGATTCCTGTAGGTGAAAAAATGGGAGTGAAGCAAGCTGCATGCAGCTCAAGGGTCCTAATCAATGGATCTTACTTGTCAGATGACTAAGCTGCAATGTCTGCCAGTTGTGGCTGCTAAGATTTCCAATAGGGGAGAAAAATAGCAGCAGTATTTTCTTAGGAAATTTTTAGCTTTGGAAGAATAAAATTTTAGTTTCTCTTCATAAAAACACACTGGGAATCCTGGGTCTTCTGTGGCCTCATCCGTTTACTGCAGTACGCTTGTACAAATATTGTCAGTTATATGATGTCAAAAATGTTAGGAACCACTATTCTATTCAGTCTGCTAGCTAGAAGGGAAAAGTAGGGGAGGAAATAATAGTAAGAAAAAAATCCATTTCATTCACCTTCAGGATGGCTAGAAATTTCTTCAGTTCTCCATTCTCTTTTCTTAAGACTGACAGTTCTCTAGGCAAAAGATGAAAACAATCATCTCCAGCAGGTGAATGGGATAAAAAAACAACAACCCTGATTTTTATTATTATCAACATCTACCTAATGCTTATGGAGAGATGCTTGCCATTTATACATGGTGTTTCTGTCAGAGATATGGTAATTCAGGGAGAATGGTAGGGTTTTGATGGTGAGAAGAATCAGGTGGACAAAATAAGCAGTCATTTGGCCTGTTGCTATCTGAAAATTTCCATCAAGGATTCCATCTTTTAGCTTAAGATTTCTAAAATATACTCTCCTAGAAGTAACATTTTATTTTATTATTTTATTTTTTTAAAGTGGGGCCCAACAGTACAGGGCACACTGTTTTGCAACCATCTTTTTTCTTTTTTCTTTTTTTTTTTAAGATTTATTTTATTGTTTTTGACAGAGACAGAGAGAAAGAGAGACAGAGAGAAGGGGGAGGGACCACAGCAGTCTCCATAGTTGAACTTCATCAGTTTTCTACCTTCCACAGGTAGGTGGGGGCCTCACAGGGTGGGAACTGGGCTGGGGATCTCCAGCATGGGAGGCATGCCCCCTCAAGCCAGGGGCCAAACCAGGGGGCGAGAACCGAACTGGGGGCCTCCCACATGGGAATCACAGCACAGTTCAGCATATGGGTTCACACGGGGCCGGGGCCAGGATTTGATCCTTGGGCTGCAAAGCAAGCAATTAACCCGCTGAGTCATCTGGCTTCCCACTAAAGGTAACATTTTAAATGCTGTCTTTCTTTGTCACTGTGAAAAAGCTGTATCTGATTTCTTTGAAGAAGCAGTTTTTGATTGGGAAAAGCAGAAGAGGAAAGCTATTACCTGAGGTGGGCCCTTTGAGGAAAGAAAGAGAAAAATAGAATGGAGATTGGGAGACCAAGAATTCTGTATCTGATTTGTCCAAGACAGACATATATGGAGCAATTTTCATGCTTTGCAACAATAAGAACAAAAGTGACAGCTTCTCTGAAAGAAGAAAACTCTCTGGTAATTTAGTTGGTTACTTACTTTTCCTGGCTAGTCACTGTTTGCTGGGCCTCCAGTACAACTGCTTCTAACTTTGTAATTCTGTGTTTATAAAAGGCAATGAGGAGATCTGTTTGTTTCTTCTGGAAACTCCACACCTACTAGGGAAAAACAGACCTTTGGTAAACACCCTCATAACTCCTTTCCCCTTATGTCTGGCAACAAAGGGAAATCTATCAATTCGTACTTTATTACTGATCATTTTCTTCTGGAGCATCTGGCCTAATTCATGACTACAAAACTAGAGAATTCAGCACTAGAGAAAGTCAAAGCTTTTTATTTCTGGGACAATGATTTCCCAGTATTCTAATGGGAATATTCTGACATAGAAGAGCCCTTTAAAAACATAATCTTTCATCTTGAGCAAGACCAGTGACACCAGAAAACCTTTTTCAAGCTCAGAATTCGTTATGATCTAGCTTAACAGATTAGTTTGAATTTATCTTATTAGTTTGGACTTGGCTTCCACATTCCAGAGCACAGTAACCAATTTACTTTCTCTAAGATCTTCACACAGAGACACTTGCAGGCTTCTAATGGTGCTACAGCAAAGAGCAAAGAGGCACAGAAGGGGATCACCTATTTCTGAATTTTATTTCTAGGCATGGACAAATAATTCTGCAAAATAAATACATAAATAAAATGCAAATATTTTTTGCTTTATAAAGCAAATAAATAAAGCAAAAAAATTTTTGCTTTACTTTACCTAAGTTTGATATACTGATATGCCTATCATGGCATTACTGAATAAGATCAAAAGTTAATAATTAGAAGGGGTTTCAGCTTTGTCAGGCTCTACTTTTGAATACACAGCAGTATTTATGTCTCATCTGCTTCCTTAAGACTATAAATCTTTTGTCTAAGGTCCGTCCCTAGACCGTGGTATTCTTTTTTTTTTTTTTAAAGATAGATATGGAGACAGAGAGAGAACTGAACTGGGGGCACTCCCCAGTTCAGCACGTGGGTCCGCATGGTCCAAGGCCAGGATTTGATCCTTGGTCCCCAGCTTGCAAAGTGAGCGCTTAACCCACTGAGCCATCCCGGCTTCCCTATTTTGTTTTTGACAGAGACCAAAACACAGAAAGAAGGGAGAGGGCCCAGCAGAGCAGTCTCCACAGTTGTAAGTCATCAGTTTTCAACATGGTCTCTCGTTCCACACAGGTGGGTGGGGGTCACACAAGGCAGGAACTGGGCTGGGGGCCTCCTGAATGGGAGACAAACCCCAGTTCAGCATATGGGTCCGCACAGACTGGGGCTGGGATTCAATCCTTGGTCTCCATTGCTACAAAGCGAGCGTTTAACCTGCTGAGCCATCCCGGCTTCCCCAGACCTTGGTATTTTTGTCATAAACTTTGTTTTTACATAATTTGCAAGTTGCTTTTGTCACCTAACCATAGAATTGCACTTAAGAGTTTGCATAGTCTATAGCCTCTTTCCTTGCTACTTAAAGCAAACTAAATTAGTTTAGACAAATAAGAAATCACTGCAGTCTACTTTATTTATTTATTTTTTTTAATATATATTTTATTTATTTATTTATTTTGACGGGGAGAGAGAGAGAGAGAGAGAAAGAGAGAGAACTGAATCAGGGGAGCTCCCAGTTCAGCATATGGTTCCGCACGGCCGGGGCCAGGATTTGATCCTCCGTCCCTGGCGCTGCAAAGTGAGCGCCTAACCCACTAAACCATCCCAGCTTCCCCCTACTTTATTTTTTTAAAGTTATTTTTAATAAAAGTAAAACATGTTTATTTTAGAAACCATAAACAATGCAAAAACAGAAAAAAAAGGTCACTAAGAATCCTGAGAGTTATTTAAAATGAGGGTGGTGGGGAAGCTGGGATGGCTGGGTGGGTTGAGCACTCACTTTGCAGCCCCGGAGGCCAAGGATCGAATCCCGGCCCTATAGCCCGTGTGGACCCATGTGCTGAGCTGGGGAGTGCTTTCCATGTGGGAGGCCCCAGCCCAGTTACCACCCTGTGAGGCCCCTGCCCACCTGTGTGGAATTAAACCATGTCAAGAACTGATGACATACAACTATGGAGACTGCTCAGGGCCCTCCCCCTTCTCTCTTTCTCTCTCTGTCTCTGTCAAAAACAATAAAAAGTAAATCTTTAAAAATAAAATCAGGGGAAGCTGGGATGGCTCAATGGGTTAAGCGCTCATTTTGCAGCACCTGGGACCCAGGATCGAATCCCGACCCGTGTGGACCCATGTGCTGAACTGAGGAGTGCCCCCAGTTCAGTTCTCTCTCTGTCTCTGTAAGACCCCAGCCCAGTTCCTGCCCTGTGCAGCCCTGTGCCCACCTGTGGAATGAAATTATGTGGAAAAACCAATGATGTGCAACTACGGAGACTGTTCTGGGCCCTCCCCCTTCTCTCTGTCTCTGTATCTCTTTCTCTGTCAAAAAACAATAAAATAAATCTCTTAAGATTTATTTTATTGATTTTTGACAGAGAGAAACAGAGACAGGGAGAAGGGGGAAGGCCCAGAGCAGTCTCCACAGTTGACATTAGTTTTCCATATAGTTCACTCCACAGATGGGCACAGGGCTGCACAGGGCAGGAACCGGGCCGGGAGCCTCCCACATAGGTCCCCGCAAGAACTGAACTGGGGGCACACCCCAGCTCAGCATGTGAGTCTGCATGGGCTGGGGCCGGGACTCGATCCTCGGGGCCTCAAAGCGAGCGCTTCACCCGCTGAGCCATCCCAGCTTTCCCAAAATAAATCTTTTAAAATAAAAAATGAAATAAAATAAAATGAGGGTGGAGGGGAGAAACAATAGATATTACAGATAGATGTAATATATAGCCAAGAAACAGTATCCCAAACATCCTTACCTATCCTCAGGGTCAGTTTGTGGTGAAATTAAGTTAGTGTCAGGCTAGGGCCAAGAAAAGCCAAATCCTGCCCTAGACTCAACCCTTTGAGACCACCAAGTGTCATACATGCACAGGGCACAGACCCTGCTATGGAACTCCAGGGATCCAGACTGGAGTACTGAAGGGCTTTTTCTTCTATTATTATTTTTTTTTTTTTTGGTAAGATTTCTTTTTATTGTTTTTTGACAGAGAGAGAGACAGACAGAGACAGAGAGAACAGGGAGGGCTCAGAGCAGTCTCCATAGTTGACAGCATTAGTTTTCCATATAGTTTCACTCCACAGGTGGGCGTAGGGCTGTGCAGGGCAGGAACTGGGCCGGGAGCCTCCCGCATAGGCCCTGGCAAGAACTGAACTGGGGGCACACCCCAGTTATTAACTTTTTTTAATTGTTTGAGAAAAGGTGAGAGAGAGAGAGAGAGACAGAGATGGGGGAAGGCCTAGAGCAGTCTCCATAGTTGTGACATGGTTTCATTCCACACAGGAGGATGTAGGGCTATGGAGGGCAGAAGCGAACTGGGAGCCTCCCTATGGGAGGTGAGAACCGTCACTGCTGAGCCATCTGGCGGTTACCAGTTTCTCTGCAGTTCATCATATGGGATTGCAGGGGCTGGGAATCGGACCCCAGACCTCGTGAACTGCTAAACTGCTGAGCTATCCTGGCATCCCCATGAAGGGACTTTGCCTAGGCCTAAGCAGGCCTGCTTTGCTGACTTAGCCCTCAAAAACTCAAACCCAAATTTCAGATCTGATCATCCAAGAAGAAGAAAGACCAATCTAAAAATCCACCACCAGGAAGAAGTGTTAGATAAGAACAAGTGGTTTGGCCTGATGATAGAGCACAAATGTTTAGCCTATTTCAAATACATCTACCAAAGAAGATTCTACAACCTAACTTAGTAATGAATTTCAGGATTAAAAAATACCTGAATTATTATCAAACTCATTATTCTGTCTTATTCAATCCTGCAGCCTCATAAGGTCGGCTTTTTGTTTTCTTTCTTTTTTTTTGCTAAAGGACAAAGTTTGCTTCTGTCATTTTTTAAAAAGTTGGGATAATTTAGTAAATATAATAACATGAAGCAGATAATAATAAAAGTAGTTCTGTTGATAAAACTAAACATTGGGCATCTCTAAGCATTAAATATTGTTTATTGTATTGGAATAATGCATAATTCTAGACCCAGATTCCTCCCCTATATCTCCATACTAGGACCAGGTAAGGGTATCCATAATCTTCATTAGGATTCCCACTCATTTTAGAATTGATACCATGGGACATCATTTTTATTTTATTTACTGATGAGAGTATTTTAAAACTTCAGTTCTCAATTATTTAATGGCAAGAGGTTGAAGAAAATAAGAAAGATAGCACTCAAAGATACTGCAAGAGGCACCATAATGGAAGTAAAGGGAGAGCTCAGTAATTTATTATTAGACATAAAATACTTTGGTCCAATGTGGGTTGTGTGCATTTTACGGCCTTATTTTTAAAGAGCAGTTTTATTTATTTATAAGCTATATATTTTAGAAATGAGTATTAGTTTGACCAATTGTATTTTTTATACTAAAGAATGGCTTTACTAATTCTTATTTTTAAATGACAGAGTTTATTTTAGTTGAAGATTTATATTCTCATGAAATTTTAATGTTTTGAACATTTATTAAGCAGGTGCAAAGTTTGTTTTAAAGATTTATTTTATTGTTTTTGACAGAGAGAGAGAGAGACAGAGAGAGACAGAGAGAAGGAGGAGGGCCGAGAGCAGTCTTCATAGTTGTATGTCATCAGTTTTCAACATAGTTTCATTCCACACAGAGGGGCAGGGCTGTGCAGGGCAGGAACCAAGCTGGGGGCCTCCCACATGGCAGGCACACCCCTGCAAGCTGGGGACCGAACTGGGGGCCACCCACACATGGGAAGCTTGCCCTGGCAAGAACTGAACTGGGGGCCTCCCACATGTGAAATACACCCCAGTTCAGCACACGAGTCTGCATAGGCCAGGGCGGGGACTCAATCCCTGGACCCCAGGGCTGCAAAGTAAGCGCTCAATCTGCTGAGCCATCCCAGCTTCCCCTTGCTAAGTTTTAGAAATTTACTTTAAAGGTATTTGTAAGTTCACTATCTCCTTTTGGCACTGAAACCCTACTAGTTTGCCTTTATATATCTTTTGTGAAACTGACTCTTTCATTCCATAATATACAAAGATTTTAGTATTTTTAAATTATATCTCAAGGTAAACATACAGTTGAGAAAAGAAAATTTCTTTTTATAGACGTATTCCAGCTTTAAAAAAATGAGGGAAAGCCAGGATGGCTCAGCGGGTTAAGTGCTCGCTTTGAAGCCCCGAGGACCTAGGATCGAATCCCGGCTCCGGCCCAGGTGGACCCACATGCTGAACTGGGGTGTGCTTCCCAAATGTGGTGAGGCCTCCAGTTCATTCATAAATAAATAAATAAATAAATAAATTAGAAAGGAATGACAGAATTAAAATATCAGCATTAAGCAATTCCTAATAATTTATGGATATATGTAAATTTCATCATTGGCTACCATCACACAAAACAAGAGACAGAAGACCATTATATACTTCTTTGTGGAACACAGCATTGCTATACAGTATTCTTGCCTCCCACCCCTTAATCAAATGATTCTGATTAAGCCTAAATCTATATATGAACTTATCAGAAATGCAGAGCACAGATGAGCACGTTCAATGACTTCATAAAGGAGTTTGCACCCTCAGATGAAGAGTTGGACTCCTACAGTCATGGCGAGGAGTGGGATCCCCGGAAAGGTGAGGGGAAACAGAAGCTCTAGTAGCTGGCCCAGCAGCAGCAAGAGGAGGCAGCTCAGTAGGGACCCATGGTGGTAAGCCCCACCAGCAACTACAAGTACAGCCACCTCATTGGCAAGGGGGCAGCCAAGGATGTGGCCCTTATGCTACAGGCCAACAAGACCTATAGCTATGTGCCTGTGCCCAACAAGAGGGACATACACTCCACTGAAGAGGCCATAAATGAGATCCGAACCAAGAAGCATCTGAGGCAGAGCAGGGAAGAGGTGCCACCTACCTGCTAGGCGCCCCAGCTCCCGGGCCAGGGAAGGGAACAACTATGTTACTGCCATTAGAACCCATCCTGGAGCCTCACCTCTGAACCACCTCCTAGCAGCCACTACTCAGGCTGGAGGAAGCAGGTGTTTGATTTGTCACTGTTATAGCTTAGATATGTATATGGTGTGTGTGTGTGTGTGTGTGTGTGTGTGTGTGTGTGTCCACGCACATGCACATGCTCACGCTCACAAGTGAGCAAGAGTGGCTGCACAGGTGAGTATTTAACTTGTATTATTCTCTGTTCTCCCTGGAACTTTCTTCCACATGGGGTTGGGGTTACTTTACATTCAGTAAACATTGTTTGACAACCCCCTCCAAAAAAGAGTATTAGCAGCAGAATCTGGAGTAGTTATTATCCACTCTCTCCAATATTCTTGGTTGTTCACATATTCATCTTTTAACCATATTATATCCTCACAGATTCTGGTTATTTTGTGCCATATCAGTATACCACCATTAGTAAACAAATACTTCCTAGCTTCTGGGGGAAAAAAAAAAAAAGATATACAAATGGCCAATAAGCACATGAAGAGATGCTCAGCATCATTTGTTATCAGAGAAATGCAAATTTCACTTCACACCCATTAGGATGGTTATAATAAAAATGATTATAATAAAAACAAGTGTTGGTGAGAATAGAGAGAAATTAAAATACTCTTATACTACAGATAAGAGTGTAAAATGGGGATGCTGGGATAGCTCAGCAGGTTGAGTGCTTGCCTTGCAATCGTAAGGCCTGGGAATCGTATCCCAGCCTCGGCCCATGCAAACACGTATGCTGAACTGCAGCACAACTGTAGTCACCAGGATGGTAGCAAAGTTTCTCACCTCTCATGTAGTAGGCCCCCAGTTCAGTTCACACCTTGTGTGGCCCTACATCCACCTATGTGAAATGAAACTATGTCACAACTAATGATGTACAACTATGGAGACTGCTCTGGGTCCTCCTCGCTTCTCTCTCTCTCTCCCTCTCTCACCTTTCTCAAACAATAAAATAAATCTTTTAAAAAAGTGTAAAATGATGCAGGCATTTGGGAAAATAGTCTGGTAAAGTTAAACATAGTGTTACCATTTGACCCAGTAATTCAACTCCTAAGTACTCGTATATATCCAAGAACAACTCCTATGTATATATCCACACAAAAACTTGTACACAAATTTTCACAGCAGCATTATTCATAATAGCTAAAAAATGGAAAAACCCAGTGTTCCTCAGCTGATGAACAGATACATGAAATGTACATTCATCTAAATAATGGAATATTATTTGGTCATAAAAAAGAATGAAGTCCTAATACATGCCACAACATGGATGAAGCTTGAAAACATTACAATTAGTGAGTATAGTCAGTAACAAGAGACCACATATTGTTATGATTCCATATTTATGAAATGCCCAGAATAGGCAAACTTATAAGAACAGAAAGTAAACTAGTGATCCCTATGGCTGAGGAGGGTGAAGAGGATTTGGGAAGTGCTTGCTAATGGGTAGGAGTTTCTTTTTGGGGTAATAAAAATCTTCTAAAATTAGATAGTAGTGACTGCACAATTATGTGAATATACTAAAAAACACTTGAGTTACATACTTTAAAGAGATGAATTTGGTTTGCAGATATATGTTAATAAAGCTGTCATTTAAAGAGTAGACAGGGTATTTTATACTTCCCTTTGAAAACAAACAATACAAACTTCTTTTTACTTATGTGATCTTTCATTATTTTCCTGTAGGTTTGTGACTTTCCATAATCCACTATAAATTTTCTACATCATTCTCTAAACTAATATAGTACTTTACAGCTTCCAGAATATTTTCATAAACATTATTTCACTAGATCTTTACAATAGCGAAGATGAGAACTATTTCCCATGACATGTGAGGGAGCATGAATCGTCAAAGAAATGAAGTTACAAGCTAGCAGACAGATTTAATTTTGAGATTTCTTGCCAATAATTTTCCTATCACATTCCCATAAGGGAAAACCTCAACAGGGAAGATTATTCTATTTAATCTTTTAAAAAGTATTTATTGAGTCCTCCTATGTTCTTGGTACTATGTCAGGAGTTGATATATAAGATGAATAAGATTGATACCATCCTTGTCCTCATGGGAAGGTGCACATAAGCAAAGAGAAATTATAATACAATATAGTAATATGGTATTATACACTGTGTGTGATTATTCATATATATATGTTTGGGGACAAGAATGTTCCAAACAGATGAAACAGCATGTACAAAGGCTGAGAAGCAACAGAGAAAATTATATAACTAATTAAAATATATTCAGTCTTTGTATTACAGTTGTGGGGAGGAATAAGAGATGAGACTGAAGAGATAAGCAGGGACTAAAGCAGGTCTGGCCTAATGGGCCATGTTAAGGGGTTGAACTTCATCCTCAGAACAACAGTTATATTGAATGGTTTTAAGTAGAAAAATAACATGATTATACTTCTATTTAGAATGATTTCCTGGTTTCAATATGGAGAACTACGTAATAGGAAAAGGAAAGAGTGAAGGTCAAAAGATCTGTTAGGAAGCTATTGTCATAATCCAGATGGGAACTATGGTGGACTGAGCTTGAAGGTTGAGGATGAAGTAGAGAGTCAAGTATTTTAGAGAGACATAAGTTACATGATTTAATTATGGTTTGTATATGCAAAGAGAATAAGAAATTAAGGATGACTTAAAAGACTTAAATGTAAGACCCCAAACCATAAAATTTTTAGAAAAAAACATAGGCAGTAAACTCTCTAACATTGCTCTTAATAATTTTTTCTGATATATCTCCTCGAGCAAGGGAAACAAAAGAAAAAATGAACAAATGGGAATATATCAAACTAAAAACTTTATGCACACCAAAGGAACCCATCATCAAAATAAAAAGACAACCTACTTAACTGGAGAAGATAATCACCAATGATATATTTAATAAGGGGTTAAAATCCAAAATTTATTTTTTTAAAACTCATACAACTCAACACCAAAAAAAAAACCAAACCACAAACAATCCACTAAAAAATGGCCAGAGGATCTGAATAAACATATCTCCAAAGAGGACATACACATGGCCAATAGTCATATGAAAAGGTGGTCAACATCACCAATCATTAGAGAAATACAAATTAAAACCACAATGAGATATCAGCTCAAATCTGTGAAAATGGCCTTCATCAATAAATAAGTATTGGTGAGATGTGGAGATAAGGTAACCCCTGTACACTGTTGGTGGGATTGCAAACTGGTGCAGTTACCATGGAAAACAGCACAGAGGTTCCTCAAATAAAATAAATGAAAAATAAAACTACCTTATGACCCAGTAATTCCAACTCTGGGTATTTATCTGAAGAACTCCAAACAATAATTAAAAAAGATATATGCACCCCTACATTCACTGCAGTATTATTTATAATAGCCAAGATATAAAAGCAACTAAATGCCCATCATTTGATGACTGGATAAAGAAGAGATAGTACATATATATAATGGAATATTACTCTGCCATAAAAAAAAGAAATCTTACCATTTTCAACAACATGGAGGGACTTAGAGGATATTATGCTAAGTGAAATAATTCAGACAGAGAAAGACAAATACCATATGATCTCACTTATATGTGGAAGCTATAGAACAAAATAAATAAACAAAACAGAAAAAGACTCATGGATACAGAGGACCAACTGATGGTTGCCAGATGGGAAGGGAGTTAGGGGGCTGGGTGAAAATGAGGAAGGGATTAAGAAGCACAAATTGGTAGTTACAAAATAGTCATGGGGATGTAAAGTACAGTATTGGAAATATAGTCAATAATACTGTAATCACTATGTATATATACTACCAGGTGAGAACTATCTAACCACTATGTTGTACAACTGAAACAAATATAAAATAATATTAAATGTCAACTGTAATTGAAAAAAATAATTTAAAAAATAAATTAAGAATGACTCTAGGTTTTTAGTTTGATCATTATGTGGATGGTGGTCATCATTTACCAGGATAAAAATAGGAAGAGTAGCCTGTCTTCCTGTGTGTATGTGGGGCAGGGACATGGTGGGGGGTTGTTCAGAATGATGAGTTAAGTTTGGGACATGTTAAATTAGTGAACATATAAAGTCATTGAATGGATATATGGCTCTGGAGAGAAGGAAAGAGAACTCTTGGTCATTTAGCAAAGATTTACTGAGTGCCTCCTATGAAGCAAAACTAATCATTGCAGGGGGTACAACAATGAACAAAACAAAGTTAGTCCCTGCCTCTCTATGAAGCTAACGGTCTATGAATCATATAATAAGCAACACTAGAAAATTGCATATTATCCAATTGTTATTAAGGAACCAAAAAGGTTGCTATGACAGAATGTATGGGGGGGCCCTAATTTAG
>PVKE010023425.1:0-24648 GCA_004027555.1 Craseonycteris thonglongyai
CAACCTATAACTGAGGTCATATGTTGCTTGATTCCTTCAGTCTGACTTATTTCTCGTAATAAAATGTTTCCAAGGTCCGTCCATGTTGTCATAAATGACTGTATTTCATCTTTTCTTGTAACTGAGTAGTATTCCATTGTGTAAATGTTCCACATCTTCTTTATCCAGTCATCTATCGAAGGGCATTTTGGTTGTTTCCCTGTTCTGGCCACTGTGACCAGTGCTGCGATGAACATGCGGGTACAAACATCTTTAAAGATTAAGGTCTTCAGGTTTTTTGGGTAGATACCCAGGAGAGGGATGGCTGGGTCTTGTGGCAATTCCATTCCTAGTTTTTTGAGGAATCTCCACACTCCTTTCCACAGTGGTTGTACCAATTTACATTCCCACCAGCAGTGTACGAGGGTTCCTTTTTGTCCACAGCCTCTCCAGCACTTATTATCCCTTGTCTTGTTGATTATAGCCATTCTAACAGGTGTGAGGTGGTATCTCATTGTGGTTTTAATTTGCATCTCCCTAATTGCCGGTGATGTTGAGCATTTTTTCATGTATCTGTTGGCTGTTAGTATGTCTTTAGGAGAGAAGTGTCTGTTTAGATCTTCTGCCCATTTTTCTTTCTTTTCTTTCTTTTTTTTAATATGTTTCTATTTTGAGCCCATTTTATTTATTTATTTATTTATTTTTGACAGAGGAGAGAGAGAGAGAGATACAGAGACAGAGACAGAGAGAGAACTGAACTGGGGGCACTCCCCAGTTCAGCATATGGTTCCGCACAAGCCGGGGCCAGGACTCAATCCTCAGTCCCCGGCTGGAAAGTGAGCGCTTAACCCACCATGCCATCCTAGCTTCCCCAGCCCATTTTTCAATTGGATCATTTGTTGTTGTTAAGTTGTATGAGTTCTTTATATATTTTACATATTAGCCCCTTATCAGAGGCATTGTTTGCAAATATTTTCTCCCATTCAGTTGGTTTTCTTTTTACTTTGTTGATGGTGTCTTTTGCTGTGTAGAAGCTTTTTAGTTTGATATAGTCCCATTCATTTATTTTTGCTTTTACTTCCCTTGCCTTTGGGGCCAAGTTCATAAAGTGCTCTCTGAGCCCAAGGTCTATAAGTTTAGTGCCAATGCTTTCTTCTATGCACTTTATTGTTTCAGATCTTATGTGGAGGTCCTTAATCTACTTTGTGTTAATTTTGGTATATGGTGACAGTTCACAGTCCAGATTCATTCTTTTTTGCATGTGGTTTTCCAATTTTCCCAGTACCATTTACTGAAGAGGCTTTCTTTTCCCTATTGTATATTTTTTGCTCCTTTGTCAAAAATTATCTGTCTATATATTTGTGGGTTTATTTCTGGGTTTTTGATTCTGTCCCATTTGTCTGTATGTCTGTTTCTCTGCCAATACCAAGCTGTTTTGATTATTGACGCTTTGTAGTACAGACTGAAGTCAGGAAGCGTGATGCCAAGGAGAGTTTTATCTTGATCCTGTATTGGTTTTGTTGAGAACCTATCTCCCTACACACACACACCAAAAAAAAAAAAGTATTTCAGCAGTAATGGTCACAGTAAGTTTAGTGCCAGGGGAAGAATGCTGAGCCATCCACTAGGGATGGGCTGGGCCTTCCAGCTTCATATTATAGGTCTGGGGGAAAAAGGAAATGATTCAGGGATAGCTTTAACCCACTGAGTCAGTAGCCCGATGGGGTCAAAACTATTTCCCACAGGTATCAGCCCAGAACCTTTAAAGAAGAAGCTACTCAGGGCTGAAGTAACCACTAACAGATCCAACTGATTTTTGTGGTGGATTATGTTTATTTAACATTACGTCCAGCTGTCTAGATTGTGAGACACATATCTTGGCATCAGAAAGTATTTATAAAATTCTTAGTTGAACTCCATACTGGGTTAGATACTAGGATAAATCAAACTGAAACCAAATTGTAAGCTCTACCCCTGTAAGAAAGGGCTGGAACTAGTCCCAGCCCTTCAAAAAAGTGGACGAGAAACCAAAAGAAGGGAGTCATATGAGCAAGAAGGACACTCCTGCATTCTCAGCTGTTTGCCAATTCCAGGAAAAAGGCTGTCGTGGATGTGGCAAAGGAATTGGGAACTTTGTTAACATCTGGTTGCCTGGGTGAACCCAGGATGGTGAGAAAGCCCTCTTCCTCGGGCCATCTGGCTCCTTGCCGTTGCTGGGCATTTAAAGAGAGATACTCTGCTTAGCAAGCTCCCTATGAGGGGAGAAGTGAACACTTCGCCCTCCCAAACACTGACCCAACTCTTCTTGGCCTTTCTTCCAGACCTAAGCATTAACGTTCTCTGTTTGGCCATGACTTTCTATTCTAACAAAGAGGTAGAAATGATTTTAATGTGTTGTTGTTTTCTGGGGTTTTTTTTTGGTGGCTATTGTTTTATTTTTGTTATTGGTTCTGTTTTGTTGTATACCCCAAGGTTGGCTTAGTTTTGTGTTATTAGGTTTAACTTTGGGCAGCAGGATAGAACACAAGATGCCAGGCCAAGTTTCAGTATAGAATCAGCTCCGGCCAATATTTGCTTCACTTCTGGGGGATGTTCTTTATGCACTGTCTGTAGAAGGGCGATGTCTAAACATCCTTCTTGGGGAAAGGAATGAGGTATAAATAAGAGACTTTCAGATAAGGGCCTCTACCAGCTAACTTAACTTCAACAATGTTCAGTTGACGTCTGGGCCTCAGAATAATGAAAAAAAACACACAAAAAAACTTCTTCACAACACATACTAATATGTTCAAAGCATCTGAAAAATCACTTATTCATAGCTTACTCTAAAAAAGCTCTATGACTGGGAAGTTGTTATCTTTAAAACAGTCTATAAATTTTATTCTTTCTTTGACAGATAAGAGGTGAAGAATAGACAGAGAAATCCACCTCACCCCACAGTACGCCACTTCCCACCAGTGTTTTAAACTACTTAGGCAAACTTTTTTCAGTAAACTGAAGCTAAGTCTGAAATTGCTGGAGTAACCGGTGATAAATTTTCCCTCCTGGCAAATCAAATAATCTTGTTGTCAGACTTTTACCACTGAAGCTACTTGGCAATCCAAAACAACCTTTCCATCAAAGAAATTGCAAGAATGAATCTGATGTGCTTGGAGTGAGGTTAGAAACATAATTTTTGACCAAAAAAGATAAGGTAGAAAACTGATTCTTTGCATTCTATTGAATGAGCACACAGAGAATTTTCTGGAGATAGATACTTGGTGTTAAAAGGTTTCACTTGTGGGGAAGCCGGGATGGCTCAATGGGTTAAGCGCTCACTTTGTAGCCCTGGGGACCGAGGATCGAATCCCAGCCCCAGCCCGTGAGGACCCATATGCTGAGCTGGGGAGTGCCCCCAGTTCAGTTCTCACCGGGGCGAGACCCCGGCCCAGTTCCTGCCCTGTGCAGCCCCGCCCACCTGTGGAATAAAACTATGTGGAAAAACCAATGATGTGCAACTGTGGAGACTGTTCTGGGCCCTCCCCATTCTCTCTGTCTCTGTAACTCTCTCTCTCTCTCTCTGTTAAAAACAATAAAAATAAATTTAAAAAAAAAAGGTTTCACTTGTGTGGATAGGATACATCAGGGAATAAAACTAGAGACTAATGTCTTAGAAACGGTGAGTCTCACTGGGTTGTATGTGTTCTCATAGTGCCTACCACTGGGCCAGCAAGTAGGGACTATGAGACTCAAAGTGGGGGCTGGATACTTGGGAATGACAATGAACTTTGCACCTTTGCTCCCATATGCAGACATTCAAGGGGCCCCAGAAAACTTCTGGTCTACCAGGTGCAGAACACTCAGAGGTGAGGGCTGCAGGCTCTGGTGTCAGCTGGACTTGGGTTGGAATCTTGGTACCACTATCTACTAGCAAATAATTTAATATCTTTTTTTCTTCATCTGACAAATGGAAATTATTGTATGACTTAACCTTCAAGGGCCTTGACGGATAAATGAAGTAAGGCACTTAAACATTTTAGCATGGTGTTGGCCACAGACTAAAAATGTATTTGACATGAGCCCTTCCACAATCTCCAGAAGGCCACATGCAAGAGGGTGACCTCATTGGGAGGCTTGTGTTTAATTCATATGTATAGGCATTAAAGACCAGTGTCAGGCAGGCTTAAGACTACACATGTCAACATGCACAGTTGCTCCTTCATTTTTTATTTTTAAAGATGACATAGTTTGTAGATAGTAGAGATCTGGGATGGGGCTACCTGGGGTAAAAAAATATTCCAAGTGTCAACAAATTTTAACTATTTAGGTGATACAGAAATATCACACCGAGGTAACTCCTTCTCCACTACGGCCTTACATGGGGCCTCGCCGTCATGGCTATAGGCTTGTAGAATAGAAGGGCAGAAATATTCGTGTGTGTGTGTGGGGATACTCTTAAGACATACCAAATTCCTAAAGTCATACTGTTTATTCTTACCTGAGTATATTTTAGTCCATTATCTGGGCAGAAAGTTTGCAGTGTAAATAAATTCATTTCTTAATTCATAACTATTGAGCACTAGGATTTCTACATTAGTGAACACATCTCTGTCCTCCCAGAGTTTATGTTCTGTAAATACTTCTCATTGAAGACAAGCAGAAATTACTGAACTGATTGGTCATTTCTTTGGATTCTATCGTGGGCTAGTGGTGAAATTATCTAAGCAAGGAGACCTCAAAGGCTCTGTGAACAAAATAATGGCCAGGCATTTGGAACCGGAATGGAAACTTTTAAAGTGGCTTCCTCAGGGGCAGCCATCATGGAGGACTCTCAGCCTCTCCGGGAGCAGGGACCTGTGCCTCTCCCATGACGGGCAGGCTCTTTGAAATAAAGCCTAGGAGGACTCAGGTGGTCACATCGAGGTCCACAGACCACTTCTTTACCGATCCATTTCCCAAAAAGTGGTTGTTAGCTTGGCAAGGTGAGACGATGGTCTAAGAATATGGAAGGCCTGGATCTTATAGGCAGGAAAGAGATTTGTGGAGAGATGAAGTTTGAGAAGAGGGATTCTGGAAGGCCTGGCTGAGTGTCTGTTGCTGCTGCTGCCGCCACTGTCACTGTGCTGTGTTATTGATCTCAGGCTCAGCATGTCTGTGGAGTTAGTAGTGGGTAGCTGAACCTTTCAGGCCTCCCACTGTAAGTCTCAGAGGCTGATTCTGATACTCAAGCAGAAAAGAGTTCACGACAAGGAATTGCTAGCTCACCAAATCAGTGGGAGCCTGAAGAATTGATGTGATAGAGTAACTTCTCAATCCATGCTTGCGATGGAGAAGCTGCTGCCTTGTGGTTGCCCCACCAAGGAAAAAAGCTACCAGCACTACCACTACATATTTCTGTCCCACTCCTTTCAAAAGAAGCCTCTGCTGCCCCCCTTGCCAGCAAAGTGGGTTCCACACATAGTCTTCTTCCTTCAAGTCCTCACTTCTGTGTCAAATGCAACTTGAATTGGTGAGACCCAGTTCACATGCCTGTGCTCTAATTGCAGAGGAATTTGGAAACTGATTTTCTGGATTCTTCCTCGGGAAAGCAGAACTCATGAAGCTGGAATTTCCCAAATAGATCAAAGATAGATTAAAAACTTGCTGGACCAGCCAGGAGATGTGGCAATTGTCTATTTCACTTAACCCTTTAGTCAACCCAGAGCCACACCACCCTCCAATGCTAAGCATGATGTCAACTACCACAAAATTCTCCGCCTAACACACTTCAGCTCGCCCTCGTGCAAGTGAAAGTGACTCTTCTGTCTGCCCTGGATAATGCAAACTCACACTGTAGTGTGCCCTCAGAAGTAAACATATAAATTTAAAAAATAATAATTGAAGCCATCTTATCTTTTATTGGAGAAAACTGGCACACAATGTTTATGGTATAAAGGCTTCAGCGGACACTTTTTTGGTGACTAAGTAATCATCAAGTACTCAATGGGTACCTCCCCTTTCTGGCTAGCTTTTCCCTTAGTCTCATGCAGGAGAGACAAACTAACCCAGAATTATCTCTTCAGCCCCCTCTCAAGAGATACAAGCTTTAGATTCTGGGTGTCACATCTCCGGGAACTCAGATGCAGTTGTCCAGAGCAGCACGTCGTGGACTCTAAGAGATAAATGCTGGCTTTTCTGTGTTGGGCAGCCGCTGACCAGATAGCAGCATTCCTTTTTAGGGCTCATAATCTCCCACTTTCTCTCCATATTCATTTCTCCCTGAGCTGCTCTCTGGAAAAAGATGATAGTCAAGTGGGAGGGTCATTCATTCTTATCTGTTTACCTTGGAATCCTGGCAGCCCTTGAAGTTCCCTCAGAGAGGATGTTTTGTGATCCAGTTTGGGAACGCTGCCCAGAGTCTCATGGGAACCAGCAGCAGAACCAGTACTAGAATTCAGGTTTCTATTCTCCTATGATGGCACCTCTTACCCAAGGATATTTGCACTTAATAGAGGACAGAGACTTAAGCCAAAGAGCTGGGTGCCCTCTTATGAAATGCCAGTCACCTTTGAGCCCCCATGCTAAGGAGGGACAGCTGAGGAACAGTGCAGAGATTCCCAGGAAGGTGCACGGAGGTAATGATGTGGCGAGCAGAGCAGCAACCTGGTGGCATCTGTACCCGGGTGAACGCCTCCCGCTAGCCCCTCACGGGGAGCCTGTCTGAGCTTCCTCAGGAACTTTGCTTTCCACGTCTTCCCACCCCGTGGCTGTGAAGCATGTTTCTCTTTCATTGCTCACACCCAGGGAAATACTAGTCCTCTGTCCTGCCAGCCAAGTCCGGCTTCTGTTACCATCTCAGTTTAGCAAACATGTTTGAGAGGAGAAGCCTTGGGATTTCGAGTTTCCTCCTGTCTAAAATGAGAGAGTTGCATGATCTGACCTTTAAAGCCCTTTTGGGCTGGGCACTGTAGCCCTGTGAGAACGTAGAGGTGGGATTAACGTGTGGGAGCCCCTTACAAACAGGCTGTGAAGGGAGGTTTAGTCAGGGCTTACAGGCTGTGAGCGAATCTGCATTCTGGTTAGAACCTGAAATGGGAGCAAGAGTCAAGGCTCCAGTGTCAACAGCCGAGCTGTTCAGATGGCAGCAATGGTTTATTCATCATGAGAGAAGAACCTTCCAGGGCTCTTTGGGTTTAGGGACATCTGTCTCCCTGCTGTGTGCACTTGTCTGTGTTCATTCAATATTTAGAGAATGAAGAACAAAGCCTACCTTACTTTGGGAACACGCCAGCCTTTCTCACTGCATTTCTACACCTGTTGCCTCAGGTGTACCCCTTGGTCCCTCAGCTGAACAAACAGTGCAAAAGTTAACTTAAATCTTCAAATAAACTCATAATTTGGTTATAATACTAATGGGAATCTATGCAAAAATGTATTATGACCTAATTGAGCAGAGGCCCACACAGTCCAATCTGAGAATAAGACCACAATACATGAAAGAAAGCCCAGCCCCCCAAAACAATTCTATTTAACTTAAGTCTGCTATTTGTACTTAAAAAAATATATATATATATATATTCTATTGTTTGAGAGAAGGAGAGAGAGAAAGAGAGAGAGAGAGAGAGAGAGAGAAGAGGGAGGACCCAGAGCAGTCTCCGTAGTTGTACATCATTAGTTGTGACATGATTTCATTCCACACAGGTGAATGTGGGTCTGGGTGGGGTGGGAACTGAACTAGTGGCCTCCTGCATGAGAGGTGAGAACCCTCACTGCCCTGCCATCCCAGCAGTTACCACTTGTGCCACAGTTCAGCATATGGGTTTGCATGGGCTGGGGCAGGAATCAAACCCCAGACCTTGCAATTTTGAAGCAAGCACTCAACTGCGGAGTTATCCCAGCATCTCCTATTTGTACTTCTTGGCCACCATAAAGGATATAGATGTCTGGCTAATATTGCTCATAGTCATTTTCCAACTGTTTTCTTCTTATCTCACATATGCTACGGCTTGTATTTTCACTGCAATCTTGGGGGAGACCCTCTCCAATGCTAGTCTGAGTACTATGACTATTTGTCCTTCTATACTTTTTGCTCCTCAGTGTTGGTCTGGCAACACAGAACCCTGGGAGAAGCAAGGGAGGGCAGCCCTTATACATTGAGACAGTAGTTTTTGAACAGGAACAAATATCTACTGAAGCAGATAAAATGCTCATTCAGTACACATTTGCACTCACTTCCTTTGGATCCAGCTCCTTTCTCATTCTACAAAATGCTGGTAAATTTCTAAATTTGTTGTAGCACCACAGGTAAAAAATAGAAGGTAGGGTGACATTGGTGGGACAGAGGTGGAAGAAATACAAATACCTAAGAAAGACAATTGTTATGAGTTATTGGTAGAAATGATCAGTGGGAAGAGTAAAAACGAGGAAAGAAAAGAGTAGCAATGATGCTATTACACTAAATCAGGCTGAATAATCATCATAATAATGCTGATATTTGCTTTACCACTTTACCAGAATGTTCCATTTATTCCCTGTAAGGACTCTGCAAGGTAATCTCCCTCTGTTGCAGAGGGAGACTTTAAAACTCAGGTTAAGCCATTTGCTCAAGGCCACACCTGTAAGCAAGTGGTGGATTTGGGGTTTGAACCCGAGCAGCCTGACTCAGAGACCGGGCTTTTGACTTCTACTCCTGCTTTACTATTGCCTTACAGAGAGAGGCTCCACTTGGGAGGGTGGAGAGAGACACACACAGAGACTCAAAACAGGCCACAGGCACGTGGCAGGACTGGTGCTTTCTGCACAGAGAGAGCTAAAGAGAGGGGGAAACCCCACGTATCACAAGACACACTGCTTTAGAAAATGCTGCACGGCGCTATCTTAGCACAGACTAACTGCCTGCGATAAACGAGCCTAATGTACGAACAGCTGAACACAAAACGTGTATTTCCTGCTCATATAAACTCTAATCAGATGATCCTAGTCAGGCAGCTCTCCTGGGCTTCTTCTCCACACAGTGACTTGGGGACCCAGGCCCTCCTGGCCCTTAGTGATACAAGGTGGGAAGAGAATGAGGGAAGGCACGCTGGCTGCTTAACCACTTCAGCCAGGAAGTGCCACATCACTCAGCCAGAATTAATCACCTGGGGTGGGTTGAGGGGCTCAAAAATGTAGTCCTTGGCTAATCAAGTGCTTCTCAACAGCCCTCTACCCTCTAGAAGAAGACTGACTCTTCAGGGGTCAGCTAGCCCCTTCTATCACAAGCACACTTGAGAGAAAGTGTGAAGAGTGATGTGACAGGCTGGCAGACGCTGGTGACCTTGGACTGTAGGGACTGCACTGGGAGCCGGACACTCCGGGGCCTTAGCCTGGGCGCTTTCCTGAAGGAGTGGACCCGGAGGCACGCTCATCCCCAGCAGTTGTGCCTGCTGAGTCTTGGCCTCATCACTTAGATCGGGGTCTGCCCTAGTATGCAGTCCAGTGTCCCTGAATCTGACCCCAAAGACAACCTTGCCAGGGTACGAGTTTCTGAGAGCAGGACCCTCCTTCTTGTGGGTTCAGCTCTAATAAAAGCAGTTACGTCTGGTCACATGACTTCCTGAGGTTTGTCGTTGCTGTTGTTCTAAAATAAGTTCTTATTGACAGGCCACCCTGGGAGTTGAGGGAAGACACTGAATCCCAGGATCCAAATTTGTGGGCTACAGTCATTTACAGAAAGAATTTGAATAAATGCTGCTGTCAGAATAGAAAGGGGCCAGAGAAAAAAGGGTGGACAGATTCTTAGCAATTAGAAAAAAGCCACAACACCAGGCTCTTAGAGTCATGTTTTGAATTCCTAGTTTTTATGCTGTCCCCACCCCCCAACTTGTCATTAATTATGGCTCATGGGCCCCTTGGAAGTTTGTTACTCTTATTCGTTTTGGAAAGGCGTTTCCTGCTTCTTTTCCATATGCGACTATTTATTTAGTCAGCTGGTTCTTATTTCTGAGTGTTAGTTCAGTGGTTCAGCTAAAAGATAATGGGCTGAAATGTCTCAAACAAAACTCAAATAAATAAATAACGTTGATACTTGCTTTTCAGGAGTGGATGAACGCAGTATTGAATCCATTGGGACTAAACTGGCCTTTCTTCAGGAAAATGCCCCTCGGTGGAAATAACAGTGGATTTGAAAACTTCTGAATTGCAGATTTTTGGAAATGCCAGCACTCTTCCTGTACATATGACACTTTCAACTTGGAAAATGGTCTATACCAACTCTTCAAAATACCCCTCCGAGGAAACCTGCAAAATTTCCCTTACTTTCCAGATGAGGAAACGGGCGCTGGGCAGGCAGGCGCCTCTCCCAAGGTCACAGGGAAAGCACAGAACTTGGAGATTCCAAGGCCCCGTTTCTCACTCCTCTGATCAATCCCACCTGTGTGAGGCGACATTTCTCACCAAACAGCCAAAAGGACTACAGGTGAACTCACACGGACCTAGTGAGCTGCTATGAGAACTTGTAGAACAATTACAGACATTTCTCCTTGAAATTGGTGCTCAGTGCTTTAGGCAGTGTTGTATATCTTAGCGGTCCCATTAAAAGGCTCCACAGGGATGCCAGGATGCCTCAACGGTGGAACGCTTGTCTTGTGGTCTTGAAGTCCAGGGTTCGATTCCCAGCTCCAGCCTGTGCAGGTGGCCGACGTGCTGAACTGCGGCACGGTAACCGCTGGCCTGGCTCTAAGGTGAAAGTTCTCACCTCCCATGAGGGAGGGCCCTGGTTCGGCTCCTGTCCTCATGGGACCCCACATCCACCTGTGTGGAATGAAACCATGTCACAACTAATGATGTGCAACTATGGAGACTGCTCTGGGTCCTGCCACCTTCTCTCTGTCTGTCTCTCTCTCAAACAATAAAAAGAAAAAAAAAAAAAAGCTTTCCACAAAGCCATTTTTTTTACTTGCCCCTTCTGTACCTACCAGCCTCCCTCCTCTGGCTTCACCTCTTCCCTCCACTGTGACACCTCCCTAGTCTATCACTCTTCTGTGTTAGCACTTCAGCATCCTCGGTGGTCTTGCTGATGCCTCCTTACCTCCACTCAGCCTGCTCCAGGCCACCCCTCCCCCGCTCTGCACCAGCACAGCCAATACGAGTAGGCAGAGCTCAGGCAGAGAAAGGGCTTGGGGACCCAATCTCTCGTGTGTGCCAGTGTCCCCGTGTGAGCCGCGGTGGGTCGGGACAGCCTCGCCTGTTCCAGCATGTCAGGGGCACGGCAGAGTCTAGCATAGCAGAACGTTGTGACCTTGGACGTACAGGCTGGGAAAACTCCAAACCCGAGTTGTGGCCAGGGGCAGCGATAGAGCAGAATAGCTGTGGTATCGTGGGAAAGGGCTCTCTGGACGTGCAGTCAGAAATCCTGCCTCTGACAGTGGCCAGCTGTGTGACTTTGGACAAACGCTTCAACTCCTCTGACCCTTAATTTCCTCATCTATAAAAATGGAGGCTACAACGATATTAGCAACAATTTATGCAGCTCTTAATATATCCCAGATGTTGCTCTTAGCACTTTGCATAGATCAATCCATTGAGTCCTCACACTAGCACTCTGGAGTGTGTTCTATCATTAATTAGGCTCAGAGTGATGGAAACGGGGCACAGAAAAGTTTACCAATTCCCCAAGGGTATGCACAGTGTGGTGGCTGAGCTGGGATTTGAACCGAGACAGACGGACTCTGTTATCTCATAGCGTTGCTCTACGCTTTCTAAAGCTCCCTGATCAGTGTCTGGCACAGAGTAAACAATGAAGATTTAGGAATAAAAGAGGCTTGATGTTGGGGGGTGGCAGGCAGGGGTGGGGGGCAGACAAGACCAGCAAAAGAAAGACTGCTTGGGGCACACGTGGAAAGCCAGGCTGGAGAATAAGAAGGAGGCTGCACAGAGCGACCCACTGGGGTCCAGGATTTGAACTAGACCCAAGTTCTCAGTTTTGCTGTTATTTCATCCAGGAAGCCTTCTCTGGTCTTGATTGACCGAATTAGGGGCCCCCTCCCTAGTGGGGACCAGGTTCCTGTGACAGCGCTTGCCAAGTTGCACTGTCATCACTCAAACTTGCTTCTTCTCCCCACTGTGGGCTCTGTGGCAAGTTCTTGCCAGCTTACCCCGGCTCCTCAGCACCTGGCATCTGACCTGACACGCAGGAGGTCTCAGGAGCTCGACTTGGATAAATGAGCCAATAAGCAAATTGGCACAAAGGGTCCCAGGCAAGCAGACCGACAATATTGCTGCCTCCCATCTAAGCATTTAGATTCTCTCAGTGTGGACGCCACTGAGAAGCTGCCCAGCCCTCTTCCCGCTCCAGGTATGAGTGGGTCAGGGCAGCAGGTCTTCAGGGTCTGCATGGCTGGGCCTTCAGCCAGATGGTCCACAGCTGCTGCCAGCTAGGGGGCCAAGGAGGACCCGTGAGCAGCCCACCTCACCTTTCAGGCTTATTGCCCCCCCTGGCCTAGACCCCAGCAGTCCTGGGAGAGTAACCGAACAGCTAGGAATGGCATGTTGGTTAGTCACTCTTCCAGAGCAGGCCCTTCACCCATTTAGGATCCCCAAGGAGTTTGCATAATGCCAGGGGAGTGTACCACAGAAGCACTCCCCTCAACAGACTCAAGTGGCAGCTTTTCTTACCAAAGCCCATCCTCAGCAAGGCAGGCGCTGAGGTCACCCAGGCTACCTGGACGCTCTTTTCTCATTGACACTCGTTCTTCCTGCTCCTTCCAAGCCTGGGGTGGGGGACAACAGTTCCCTCAGAGAGTCTCCGTGGGACCCTCTGGGGGAATTCCAAGTCCCATGGATTGCCTGCCATCTGAACTTGGCCTCTCACAGTTGCTCAAGAGCTAGCACACAGATTGGGAGCTCAGCACAAACTGCCTCGCTTTTCTTTCTCTAGTATGGTTGCCCTGGCCATGCCCCAGTACCCTGAAACGCCCGATTGTGTAAGAAGGGAACGGGCCGGCCAAGTCGTAATCGAGTTTGGCACAAAGTGTAAAATCGATGTATCACCATCTAACAAGCCCAAGGTCCATTTTTATGGTTTTACTTTGCAGTTTCCATCAGGCCAAACTATTTCTACAAAGCAAGGCAGGTAAAGCCAGAGAACCAGAGCACCAGGCACCACTTGCAAACTTGACCCTTCCCCGTGGGGAAAAATGGGGGCTTGGGACAACCCGCACTCTTTCCACCTCCTGTTCTGAATGCAAATTACAGGAGGAAACACAGGTCAAAGCAGTCATTGTGCCTGAGAGATCCAGGTGACTCTTGTTGGCAGAGATAAAGGGCTTCCTGCTCATTTGTCCTCTGGAAAACGCAGTGCAGGGAACATTCCGGGCAGCCCTCAGATATTGCACAATAATGACAGTTCTCCGTAAACGAAACCGTTGCTGGGACATGCAAGCAGTGACTGAGCCGGAGGCTGCCTGAGCTGACGGGGCAGGCTGCTTGGTGGAAGTGGCACATCTTCATATCGCTCTGGACAGAGAGCGAATCGGACCAGGCTGTGGCTCAATGGGTGGGCCGCTGTGTCCTGGGCAGAATCCCAGTGCAGGTGGAGCATCAAGACACCACAAAGACTCAGGGCCCAGTCCCAGTTCTACTCCCAAGGCCTCTGCAAGGCGCTGACCTGAGAGGAAGGCAATAGTAGCATCTGCTGTACCTCTCAGTTGTCAAGCAGTTTAAACCAAGTGAAGGAGGCAGGTGTGTGACTGTGCCAGCTACTCAGCTGTCCTTTCTGGGCTGTAACTCTGCCCCTGCTCTGTGGTGCTGGGGCCAGGACTCTGCAAACCACGGTCCTCCTTTGCCAGCTGCTTCCTGTTCACCCCATAGTAGTTGCAGGGCTGGAGGCAGGTAAGCAAGGCCGCTAGAGTGCAAACTGCTAGGAGGCCCTTGCTTTCAGCTATGGGCCCCGCCCCTCACGACCCCACTGAAATGCCTGTGCCCATCCCTACCAACTGCAATTTAGAAACATGTACTTCAGGCTCCCTTATGGAGAGCCAACCCTGGGAACATTCCTGGGTTGTCATTTTAACGATTTAAGTTTCTCTCCTCCCCCACCCCCACCCCTGCAATGACAACAGACAAGTTGCCTTTAATCAGCAAAGCAGCATCCAGGGCTTCAGTTTGGCTGAAGAAATTCCTGAAGGTGGTGGGCACGGGAAGTCCCGGCCTCCGGTGTCTGGAGGAGGTGAGCCTTGGCTGAATGAGAGGACATGATGATTTCAGTGGCCTGGATTCTGTCGCTGTCAGAGTTGTCCACACTCCGTAGCCAACCTACGCTGGCCCTGCCAGAGGGAAGAAAGTACAAGACAGATGAGCAGTGAGCGAGAATGGGCTTGGAAGGAGGACTGCAAAGGAGTCGCCTGGAGTTCACAGGAGTTGTTGGCCAAGAGCAATCAGCCATTCGTGTGGGTGTGACTGTTCCCAGTTCCAGGGAAACCATGACTCCATCTGGTTTAGAAAACATAACCTATAGTGTTGAATGATTCCGTTCCCATAATAACACTAAATGACCAAACAACATCGTTAGCTGTTCTTGCAGTAAAGCACAGAGGATTCTAAAGGAGTGGTGCTGAGCTAGGAAGCACTCTGATTCACCTCTGCCTCCCCTCCCCAACCCCTTCTGCTCTAACCAGTGTTGACATAACAAGTGCCAAATCACTAAGCCATTGATATGATACTCTGAGGCATCTTGGCTACAATTGCCACATGGTCTTCATGTCTATATGTCACCTGAGGCCTACCTCAGGCTAGCCAAAGCCCACAGTCGGCAGCTTTGGGCCAGAGAACAGAACATGGAGTTGATTTTTTTTTTTTTTTTTCCACGCAAGCAAGTGTGTAGAAGCAGACCAACACAGTAACTTTCAGAAAGGTTCTTTATCTTAGACTGTTCAACATGTGATTTAGAAATACACTTTTTTTTTTTTAAGATTTATTTTATTGTTTTGAGAGAAGGTGAAGGGGGCAGGGGGAAAGGCCCAGAGCAGTCTCCATAGTTGTACATCATTAGTTGTGATATGGTTTCATTCCACACAGGTGGATATGGGGCCACACGGAGTGGGAACCAAACCAGGGGGTCCCCCGCATGGGAGGTAAGAACCTTCACTTCTGAGCCACCCTGGCGATTACCGGTTGCATCACAGTTTGCATGGGCCGGGGCTGAGCATCAAACCCCAGACCTTGTGATTGCAAGACAAGTGCTCAACCGCTGAGCTATCCTGGCATCCTGAAATATACTCCTTTTATTAGTAGCGCTGTGTTAGTTTGCTAGGATCTGCTATAACAAGGTATACCAGAGACTGGCTGGTTTAAACAACCAAAGTTTCACTTCCACAATTCTGGAGGTTCAATGTTTAAGAGCAAGGAGTCAGCAGGGTTGATTTCTTCTGAGGTCTCTCTCTTTGGCTTGCACGTGGCCTTTCCATTGTGTATCTATATCTTAATCTCCTTTTCTTGTAAGGACACCAGTTATATTAGACTAGGGCCCATCCGCATGGCCTCATTTTACCTTAATTATCTCTTTAAAGACCCTATCTCCAAATATACTCATATTCTTAAGTATTGGAGATTAGGACTTCAACACGTGAATTCGTTGTGTGTGTGGGAGGGGGAAAATAATTCATACCCTAACAAATACTACTGATGATAATTGCAGTAATAGCTAATATTTCTGTAAGGGTTACCAAGTGTTGGGAATTGTATCACTCACACAACTTGAATTTAATTAAAAAATTTTTTATATGGTTAGGTACCATCATTCTTCTCATTTTATAGGTTAGTGACAAAGACTTTAAGAGGTTAAATGACTTTCTCAAGGTTGTATTACTAATAATTACTGAATTGAAAGTATGAAGTATAACATAATGTGATCCTAGGTCTGTACAATTCCAAAGAAGTCCAAGTTTCAGAGGATCCTACAACTATTTCCCTTTCCAGAAAATTAATGAAAACAATTTACTAACCCTTAGCACATATACATTGAAGAGAGTAAGGTTAAGTATTTTGGAAGACAATGCTTTGGGCATTTCAATTTTTAAGAAGGAATGTAATATGTATATGCCGTTTCTGGATGATAATCAGTTTCACAATTGAAACTAAGCTAAAGAAAAGGGAAAGCAATGAAAATTAAACTCTATTTGTTTGTATTGTTGGCATTGCATTAGAAAACAAATTATGATTATCCATTACAGAGAAAACCTCAGATCTCAAGAATACACTCTGTGCTATGAAATTTGAACCTTATACAAAGACAGGAACAAGAGCTAAATTGAGCCAGTAAGAAACACCTGTGTTTATTTTTCTCTACTGTAAATATAAACTTATATAATTTTATCGATAGGCTAGATCTAACTCAACATTATTTGGTCCAACTCCTTTATTAACCTTACCTGTCTCAAAATTCCTACTTATTGTAATTTATTCAAAACAGTTTATCAATGATTCAACTGTAGCACTTTTGACAGATTATCTATTTTACCTGTTCTTTCCTCTCTGCCCTTGCTACCTGACCTAATCTACCTAGCTATTATCAAGTTATTCTTAACAGAAAATAAAATAACTATTGAAATTATTCTTAAACTGAATATTTCAAACATTCCAGATAAACCTAAACTCAAAAGCTAGCCACAGTTGTTGAATATTTCTGACAGTTGGGCTTCCTCTCAACTGTTAGATATACTCAACAACTGTGGCTAGTATTTGAGTCAATTTAGTATTAGCCATGGCTCTGTAATTAGCAGCAGTGAATATGCCATTATCGTTACAGAAATTAATTATATATCCATCATCTCTTGTACATGATTTAATCAAAGTTACTATACAAAGCAAGAGGGAAAGAGTTAATGCATGCCCTTAATGAGGCAATATTTTAAGATGAATAATCTATCTTGTACATATTCTGGTTCAAGACCCCAAATGGCATAAATTGATATTAACCCTCTAACCTTGAATTAATCCTCAAAGAGTGTCTAAAGACTGAAACAGAGAAAAAATACATAATTTCTAACCCAAGCCTTCAATCTGATCTGAACATGAATTCACTTAAGGTTGAGTTCCTGAATACATAATGCAAAGTAGCTAATATAAACACTTGATAGAAGGATTAAGTGACCAAAGTCAGTAGTGGCTACGTAGAGACTTTAACTGCAAAAAATGTTAATCAACAAATCCTCTGAGGAAAAATAGTCCCTTTATAATAAAATCAATATTGCTTTTTAAAATCATAAATAATGCAAAGCAAGGCCAATGTCAATAGCAATGTTACCACAAAGATACACAGGTTCACAATTCTACAGAACAAAAATACCATTCTATGCGCAGGTTCTTTTTGTAGGGGGAGAGGGCATGTTGCACTTGGTTCTTTTTTCACGAGTACCTAGGAGGTACTTATCACCCTCATCACCCTCCAGCATGGAGAATCCCGCTTCTCAAGTACACTCTAATCTCCCGATCCTTTCTCCTTTACTTTAATTTCTCCCTCTACCCACTACAATCCCCCCAAAGTCATCATATTTTCCCCCATACATTTGGGGTTACCTTACTATGTCCTCCTTGCTACATTGTAAGCTCTAAGAAGGCAGGTGATGAACATTTTAACTTTTCTAGTTATAGAATCTACTATGGTAGTCACTTCGTCTTAGTTTAATAAATGAATTAATTATAAAGTAGTTTTTTTTTACATGTCAATTTTCTCAAATCCATTGTTGGTAGAATATACCTTTATGCTAATATATAATTTCTTTCCCTGGCAATTTCTAACAACAAAGTGTATATTTTTAAAATGTATTATCTTTGTTGATAGAATGACCACTGTACACATTTAGCTACATTGCTGAATATTAAACAGGTTTGTCAGAATAATACTCAAACTAAAATTGGATATTTTTAATAATCTGAATTGACCAACTCTCTGTAGTATCTACAGAAATGTACTCAATGAATAAATATTCTTTTTAACATTTTCAAAAAGAGAATTTGGGGGGATGCTGAACAATTACTCTTACATTTCACTGTGTGATGCAAATTTTAGGAGCAATATGACAGAGTGAGAGCAAGACTGTGAACTGGAAATTCCCCCAAATGGGTACTTGTGGTTCAGCCCGTTTTGAACTGTTGCAGTGTGGGTAGACCTGTTGCTAGGCAACCCTGATGCTGTGACCATGGCTTTCTGCCTCAACAAAGCTGTGCTCCAGCCTCAGTAAACAACCCTGCTGCTTTAAGCAGTCAAAGGGCTTGACACAATATTTTCACTCAGCATTGAAAACCTACCATTTCCAGCCTTGGCTGGTACGCAATGCTCTTTTGCTAAGAGGAATCTGCTACTTAAAATAAGAGGAGACATACTTAAAAAGCCAGGAAGTCACAAACCATATGACTCTCAGGGCCAAAGTCTCAGAAAACAAGATCACCATTTTGTGCTTGAGTAGTTGTTTTTCTGTTGAGACCAAGTAAGGAATATTGAATGCAGGTGTCCACATTTGCATATGAGTGTGTACCTCCCACGTTGAGATTCTGTTTGCCAGTGGCATTTGGCAATTGGGTTGTTTCTGTTAAGTAAGGGAACTGTTTGCATTGATTAGACCTAACGAGGGGGTGGGGGGGGAGGAGTTGTGCTGCTCAAATTGCCTGCTTTTAATTTACAGTCTTCCCCAGTACTTGAAATCTTCATCTATGGCAGAACCTTCTGAGGAAAGACAGTGAAGGGGGCAAAAATCAGACCCCTTTCATGCCCTCTCCTCTCTGCCAATATTCTAAGAGATAGATTTTTTAGTAGCAATTATTGAGGTAATGAGTTGTTATATTTGAGTTTCCTTAGCTATTTTTGAGTAATTCTCAAAAAAACTAGAAACTCTCATTTTTTCCTCCTCTCTCTCTCTCTCTCTCTCTCTCTCTCTCTCACACACACACACACACACACACACACACACACGATACATATGTATGTTTTATTTTCAACTCTGCACTTTTCAATTAATGTTTTTTATAAAACAAGTCAGTAATTTATGTCTCTGAGATTGTGTTAGGGCTCAGTGGATATTTTGCAATATGTGAGTCAACACCTGATATAGTGCTATGTGGTGGTTTTAAAATATGTCCACAAATTCTTTGACATGTTCCCTTTAAATTTAAAATGTAAAACCTAATTTATTTCCTCTTAATTGTGAGCCAGATTTAGTGACTTGCTTCAAAGGAATAGAATGTGGCAGAAATGATGCTATGTCTGAATTTAAGTCATAAAAATGATAGCTTCTGCCTGGCTTACTCTTAGGTTGCTTTCTTTGGTGGAAACCAGCCACCATACTCTAAGGACCCTTAAGTGGCCCTGTGGAAAAGCCCATGAAGAGAGGGGGCTGAGTCTTGTGCCAATAGCCAGCATCAGTTCACTGGCTACACGAGTGAGCTGTCTTGGAAGTGGTTCCTCTAGTCTGTCAAACGTTCAGATGATTGCAATCCCAGTTTACATCTTGACTGCAACTTCTTGAGAGATGTTGAAGCAAAACTACCCGATCAAACTACTCTCCAATAACTGACTCATAAAAATAGTGAGAGATTGTAAATGTTTGTTGTTGTTTTAGGCCACTAAATTTTGAGGTAACTTGTTACACAGCAATAGATTCACATTGACACTCCTCCCTCCTGTGCCCATGACAAACAATACCAGTTGATGGTGGAACTCTTGTCCCCTGAGCTTGGGCATGGCTCCATAATCCTTTACACGTTATAATTGGCAGCCATCACCATGAAGAGGTTAAATCCATTTACCAGTACACGTCTAAGAGATCAACTAAAGCTATTGAATACTCAAGCTAACATTTTAAGAAGTATCCTTTAACTATTAATTGTAAATGAAGATTAATTCTTGCAAATCGTCCTTTACAACGTAGATGCTGTTTACACAGTATTTACAACCACACACAGGTAAAAATATAGTCTATGGAAACTAATTTTTGTTTTATTATGGTCTGTTTTCCAGGATCTTTTCAATTTATTCTATAAAGCACAGGTATCATCTACCAGTTTAAAGATTTAATTAAAATGGATTTTGTGGTGTGATCTAGGCCACAGTACTATAGAGATAAAAAAAAAAATGCCACTCGATATCAAAAGAATAGTTTGGGAGTGATGTCAGCAAAATGGTAGTGTAGGTAACTATAAGCTTTTGTTTTTTCACAGAAACACCAAAATAATCAAGCTAAAAATATGAGAATCAATTTAGTCAGAACATCGAACAGCCAATGGTTTAGAGCAATGAAATAAATCCTGAATCCAAAAAAAAACAGCTTGAAAAGGGCAGGAAACTTTTGTGGCATTTGTACTTGCTCTTGCCCCACTCCTTTACCCATGTGAAGGCAGTCTTGAAAAGATTACAGCTGTGTCCTCAGTGTGGGACCTTGGTCCCCGGTTCTAGAAGGAGCAGAGCAGATCTTGTTCACACACTGTGTGTACTCACATGTCTATTCTAAGCTGTCCAGGAGTTACCTAAGATCGCTTGTGTCCATTTTGCCCAGTTCAGACCTCAAGCCAGCAAAGCGGTGAGCATTGCTCGGAAATGTTGCTAAGTAAACTAACAACCCACAGAAGACGGGGGCTAAGATTGTAGTACAGACGTACAATAGATCGCCTAAGGCCCAGGAAGAAAAGTTGGGGCAAATTCTTTGGAAAATTAGGACATTCAAAAGCACCTGGATATACTAGGGACTTTAAAAAACCAGGCGCATGCTCAAGACAAGATTTGTGCTCAGAAAAGATCTGAGAAGACCTTAAAATTTCACCTGGTGCCAATCCGTAGGCTCATTATATGCCTGAGTAAATTTTGTAGTACACCAGCAGAAAACCAATCTGTGAAACTCCAGAGAAATGTTTTCGTTTTTGTTTTTCTCTGTGTGTGTGTTGTTTTGTTTTGTTTTACATTAGCTTCTGGCATTCAAGGAAATCTCTGTGAAACAATAGCTGAACATATGCAAATGGAAACAGACTTCAGTGACCACACATAACAAGGAATACTCCTTGCAAAAGTAGTTTGGAAAGTCACTAAACAAACAGACAACTACAGTTTTCAACAACCAGACAAAACAAAATAACAAAATACAGTAAATTTTGGGAAAGGGGAAGATTCTGATTTTCAGAGTATGACATTATAGTATGTATTTATTTTTTAAAGATTTATTTTATTGTTTCTGACAGAGAGACACAGAGACAGAGAGAGACAGAGTGAAGGGAGAGGGCCCAGAGCAGTCACCATAGTTGTACATTAGTCTTTGACATAGTTTTATTCCACAGGTGGGCGGTGGGTGGGTATCAGGCTGGGGCCTCCCAAATTGGAGGCATGCCCCCGTGAGCTGGGGGCTGAACCAGGGGTCTCCCACATGGGAAGCTCACCTTGATGAGAACCGAATTGGGGCCACACCCCAGTTCAGCATATGGGTCCACATGCCCTGGGGTGGGACTTGATCCTTGGACCCCGGGGGGGCTACAAAGCAAGAACTTAACCCTCTGAGCTGTCCTGGCTTCCTCAACATTATAATATTTAAATGTTCAGTTTTCAACAACAACAACAAGAAATCACAAAGCACACACACACACACACACACACACACACAAATACAGAAAAGTTTGTCTAATTCAAAGGAACAAAATAAATTGACAAAAATCATCCCTGAGGAAGCCCAGACACCAGACCTACTAAACAAAGACCTTAAAACAATGGCCTTAAATATGCTCAAGGAACTAAATTAAAATATGGATATAGAACTAAAGAAAATCAGGAACAATGTATAAAAAAATAAGCTATTATAAAAAGGAATCAAATAGATATTTGGGGCTGAAATGAATAATGTATTTACTTCAATAACTGAAATGAAAAACTTACTATAAGCATTCCACAGTGGATTGGAGGATGCAGAAGAAAGAAATAGCACATTTGAAGATAGGACAATTGAAAGCATCTGGTCTGAGGAACAGAAAAAATAAAATAAAAGTGAACAGAGCCTAAGGGACCTGTTGTACACCATTAAGGCACAAGCTGTATGCCATTAAGTCAACCAGCATGTGCTATATGGAAGTTCCCAAAGGAGAAGAGAGACAGAAAAAGATAGAAGAAATATTTGTAGATTAATGTATGTAAACTTCTCAAAGTTGGTTAAATACATGAATCTATATACCTAAAAGAAAAAGAGAATCCTGAAAGCAGTAGGAGAGAAGTGACTCATTCTCAGTAAGATTAATCATTGATTTCTCATCAGAAACCATGTTTAAAGTACTAAAAGAAAAAGAAACTGTCAACTGAGAATTCTATAACCAGCAAAATTGTCCCTCAAAAATGAGATAGTAATTAGGATATTCTCAAATAAAAAGTAGAGTTAACAACATGATAAAGGGCATTTATCTAATAAAACAGTTAATAATGAAAGCTTTCCTCCTAAGATAAGAAACAAGAAAATTTCAAAGAATCAACAAGAACGCTACTGGGGCTAATAAAGAAATTTAGCAAAGTTGCAATGTACAAAATCAACACACAAAAAAGATGAATCTTTACCTTATACCATATAACTCCATATAACTTATGTTATACCATATAACATAAAAAATAACTCAAAATGGATTCAGGATCTATACTTAGAAACTAAAACTAAAAACTTTTAGAAGAAAACATTAAGGAAAATATTCAAGATTTAATGCCATTGAATTTATACACTGAAAAGTAATTAAAATGGCAAATTTGATGTCATATAAGTATATTTTACCACTGTTTTCAAAAATGAGGTTTTTGTTTGTTTCCTTGTTTTTTAAGTATGACTGAGATAGAGGAAGGGAATCTTGTGCTCTTCCTAAGCACAGTCCCCTAAAGCACTGCCTTGTTAGCACTTTTTAAAAAGTTGCTTGTTGATATAGCAATTGTCAAGGCCACTAGGAAAACCCAATAGAGGCGAACAAGACAGGTCCACTCGCTTACCCACCAACCAACAGGGCAGGCCTCATCTCCTCAGGAGACCCCACCCCTACTTGGTCCAGACACCAGGTGATCTTTGATTAACACTCTGATGTCCCCACTAAAAATTTCCTAAACAGATCTGTCATCTCTAGAAAAATGTCTCAGATGTGCTTAAGGCACCCCCTCAGCTACCTCTCGGCTGCTGTTTTCCTTGTCTCCTCTTTCTACAACAAAGTCTTCCTTCTAGGCTGCTGCACCAAGACATCTTCTCAGTTCCTGGTGCCCAGTGCTCCAGACTCCAGCAGCCACCTCTGGGGACAGGAAAAGGGCCATCCCCTCTTTTCACCTGCATACAGTAGGTTAAATGCTTACAAACTCGGCTGTCTGGTGCTCTCAAAGCTGAGCAGAGATTTCAGGAAATGGCTTTCTAGTTTTGTCACTCCCTCACCTAGAGCTCAGGCAGGAGTCCTTGAGGACTAAGACAGGGGGCTCCAGGTAGAAGAGAGGGGGTCAGTCTATGTGACAGACACAGAGGTGAGATTGGAAACACCTGTCTTTCCCAGCTTTGACCTAATTCCTTCATCTACATGGGAACTTCCATTCTCTTCAAGGAGTAACCTCAGACCCTCAAGCAAATATAGCCATGGTGATCTGCCTGTTTGGTTCCCCAGACTTGCTTGCATGTGCCTGTGTCCTAGGGGACATCTTGCTTATTATTAATTGTTAAGGTTCATGCTAGCTTTCTGTGTGCCTGGCACAAGCGTGAAAGCTTTAGCATGCTAATCTCCTTACTTTTTAAAATCTGAAAGCATCTGATGTTTATGAGAGCTACATGTTCTGGAAATTTTGTAATGTACCAAACATTATATAGAACAGGGGTGGCCAACTTTTCTGTATATAAGATCTACTTTTTATCTTAAAAGTGTGTCTCAATCGACTTGTTGTCATAGGCGTAGTCTAAGGGGGAAGAAGGGGTGTGAAATGCATACTATGATTATACACTGTGTTTCAGTATAAGGTGCATTCCAGCAAGGTATGGGTAGATAAGTAAAATATATGTTCAAAACTATTTTTTATTTTTTAAATCACTTATTAAGTTTTCGAGATATAGGCTCATGAAGAAAATAAATGTCCAGACCCAACTTTTGATAGCAGCATTCCGTACATGCAGTACCTCAAAAATTTGATTTTCTGACACTTTTTCAAGATAGATTTTTACTAACTAAAAATGCAATTTAATTTTTTTTATCAACTGCAATGTATAAGTTGTTGTACTATTTGTTCGTAAATATGAAAAGTTGTTATAAAAACGCACAGTATGGCTGATAATTTGATTTCAATATTTCACTTTTGTGCTTTTTTTTGGGCCAGGAAAATTTATCATGAAAGAATAATATGACTTACTTTTTGCTAATCTATCAATAGCTCGCTGAGTACACCTCGTACTGAAATATAGATATACGGTTTATCTACCTACGTAAAAAACAACAATAATTATTTAAAGGGCCAAAAAACTCACGTCCAGGGGAATTAAAAGAACATGGATAATTATTAACAATATTTATTAATTCAAAGTAGCTACAGATAAAGACAGATTTAGAATTTACTTTGTTGCCTTAACATTAATGGGAAGACTGAGTTTCCATGTCTCTAACCAAGGAATCATAATTAGGTGTATATCCTGACAAAGATAATAATAATGAGTCTTCAGTATGGGAATCAGTCAGGACAGAACGTTGTTTAGTCTTTGTTAGCTTCAAGTA